>WAAB01001773.1:34096-45729 GCA_013389865.1 Piaya cayana
TGGTAAACATAATACAATGAGTTCTTCAAGCATCCTGGCAGGGCGGAGCTGGATAAAGTCACAAAGGTGGTGATGACTATTGTGTTATGTTAATGAAGTAACCTGAAGTTGGGGGGGGAAGGATTTGCAACCTAGCAACAAAGTTATGTGGGTTGGGCGGTTGCCAAGAAAGACTTGTTACTAGGGCAGAAGTGACCAATCAATGTTTACCTCAAGTTTGGCCTGCTTGGTCTATATAAGCAGCGAGTTAACCCATAATAAAGGACTTCATCTGAAATCATATTGATTTGTCGTGAGGTTCGTCTTGCTCCCGCCACAATATTCTCCAAGTATTCTCTTCCACCTTCTATGGCTGGAAGCATCCCGTGAATCACCCTAATTCAACAAATACTCTTAATATATCAAATATACCAAATACTGTTAATTCTAAATCATGGGCTTGGAAATTCTCCTACACAAATTGTGAGAGCAGAGAAAAGTATGTGGAAGCTCTACTGCAGTTTACCAGCATCCCAATGTAATGTAGCCTCCGAGGCAGCTATACTGAACCTAATGTCAAACTAGAAAATGCATAGATCTGCAAAATGTATTGTTGTGCATAAGTAGATGCTAATAAAAGTATTTTCCTTACCAGAAAATCCCCGGGGATTTTTCTTATTTTGACTTGTTAAAATATATGAAAAACTCTATGCAGATCCTGGGAGTGCCAACTTTATTACAATTTTGAGAAGGGCAACAGCCTGTTAAAGTTCCCAGACCAGACTTATGAATAGTTGCAAATTATGCCTGACTATTTCAGTTGTAAATAAGCTACGAATAAGTGCAGAAAGCCCTTACCATAAAAACTTGAACAAGGTTAACACTAGAGTACTCCTGTGTCTGGAGTTTGGTATTTGTTGACTGTGAACAATTTTCCATTTAGTTTATTCATCCACGAGGTCACTCCATTTCTTTGCATCTGCATGGTTAAATCACCATAGAAAGACACAGGGTCTATCTATATTGAGAATCTTTAAATATAGATTCAGGGCACATAGATTTCCCCATTAGCTGTCTCTTAAACTAAATAAATCTAGACACTGCATCTACTTGTCTAGCAAATTTGTCATTTTTTCAGACATTTCAGTACCTAGCATATCTGCTGGAGATCTGAATGACATAATAACTTCCATTTTTTAGATATTTTCTTAACTCTAAGCAAAGAAATTACATTTGGCACATCAAAGACATTCTAAGACACTTTGTGCCGTGGTGTTCTCTGATGAACCTGCAAAATATTTCAGGAATGTTTTAATGGTTATCCTACAGAAACTGCAAAGCATCTGTTACTATATTGTTCACTATTTCTCCAACTCTTTTGTAATCTGCTTAGGACTTCCAAAGTGAATTTAAGAGAAAAATATTCTGTTCGCCGCTACTCAAGATCGGCTTATTAGACAACCTTGCAACAGCCAGAATACCATCACATTTTCATCATGTTCCATAAATCTATGCTGAAAATCTTCATTAAACTCAGGAAGTAGGGAAGAAAAGAATTCAGTTTTTATTTCTGTCTATTCATATTCCTGGAATAGTAAATTAGGAAACACATTTAATGGTTTAAGCAGTCTTGTTGCCTGGAAAATCTTGGAACAACTCTGGTTAATGGAGATGCAGAGCCATGTGTGGGCATCTGTACCACTTCCAAAGCTTCCAGTCCACATGGATCTGCAGTTAAGTATGTGAAGCTAGGAGTAAATGGACATCATGTACAAACAGTCCCTTGAGCACTGAGGGCCCAATTCTAAACCTTTTGAGGTTTTTCTGAATCATCTACCCAGGCCAACTCCCAGGGAATCAATCTTTCACACTGGATCTTTTGTGCCAACTAGGGTAGAATCAGTGCCATTGTTCCCAGGGACCTTTCTGGTGCAGCTGTAGACATCAGCTAAGACTCAGTGCTGGCAAGGCCACACTATTGCTTTAATAAGTCACTTCATCCACATGTGGGGAGAGTAGAAACCCAAGTGAGTCTGCAGGAGTCAAATTAAGTCTGCCATAGCTATTGCTGACATCAAGTTCACAAGCCTGCCTCACCAAAACTGGTCCTTTGCAGCTACACAGAGGATGAGAGTTCTCCATATAGCTCATTCCAGTGGTCACATACAATTTTCTGTTGTTAATGATCTCTATTGTGCACTTATTGCCTAGCTCTTCTAGGGATTGTTAGGCAAATTGCAATTTGATACAGGCAAAGGTGTGCCAGGAACCATTTGAACAGCCTGGGAGCTGAGATGGTGGAATTCTACTGTGTGGTAATGTTACCTGTTCGTGCTTAATTTACTACTATAGATGCTGTATATTTTCTACATTTATCCATTAGCCTATCTTCTGATTATTCAGGTTAGTGGAAAGTTATTGCACTTCAGACCAGGTGAATAACTACTCTTTTCATGTGGCATTATTTCATTGTGCTGTTTTGCTTTTGCCTAACTTTTTAAAAAGAATTACCTTAGGTCAAATACACATTGCAGAGTTTTGCTGGGATAAGTAAATTACAAAAAACTGAAGTATAATCTCTACAGCTCCCATTGTTATGATAGAAAGTGCCATTTCTCCTGAAGCAACAGACATCACCAGTAGCTATATTAAAATACTTCTATTACTCTAACTTTTAAATGGGCTTTGCAGAAATATTCAAAACCAGAATTCAGCAGCTTTGTTAATATGAAAAGTTGCTGCTGTCTTTTTACTTATTCCTTTGTAGAGTGGATGAAACAATGTAAAATCACCTTATCTGTTTTAATCCTTCAACTGTCAGCCTTTTACTATTTAGGTAAACACATATTTTTCTGTTATGATAATTCAGTGTGATAGTAATAAGAAAAGAATGTAAGTTCTGAGTGGTGCTGGTGCTCCACTTCTTCTTGTAATCAAAGATTAAAAATGACTGCTTTTCTTATCTGATATGACAGGACTTAGGAAAATTCTGTGCTCATAATTTAGTCCATGAGAAAATGCATGGTTGCTGCAGTATTTCAGAAGTATTTTTTATAATGATTTCTGTCTCTTTTTTTTGATTCAAAAGATATTTTAATAAAGAATAATTTCTTGTGCACATAGCAGTAAGAATTTCTTTCAAAGCACAATATGCTTCAAAGCATATTTTAAATAGGCATTAGACTAAATTTGAGAAAACACACAATGTAGATGTAATGTCCAAGACAGTAAAGGTTTACTGACCATAGTAAGAACTTTTTTCTTAATTCTTCAGTATTTTATGGGGTTAAAGAACATGACTTTTATTAGGTTTAATTAATTATTTGTTGCAATTAAACATGCCTTCTCTACAATCATGCATTTGCAGAACAATGACTGAAATTGCAAGTCATTTATTCTACTAAAATATTTTATTCCAGGTTTGTGGGGTTTTTTTGTGGTTTTGGGTTTTGTTTCTTTTTTTTTTTTTTTTTTTTTTTTTTTTTTTTTTTTTTTTTTTTTTTTTTTTTTTTTTTTTTTTTTAAGTTTTTAACCTAATATTATTTTTATTTAAAAATTTTTTAATTTATTATTCATTTATTATATTAAAATTTTTTATTTCAGGTTTTTGGGTTTTTTTTGTGGTTTTGGTTTTTGTTTTTTTTTTTTTTTTTTTTTTTTTTTCCTTGGATTGGTTTTATTGGGTTTAACTTTTTTATTTGTTTTAGAAGACTTAAACCAAAACTGATTCAAATGCAAAAAGCTTAACCCACAGAAATATAATAAGTACCAAACATTCATTGGATGTTATCCAATGGCAAGTGAATTTTAGTGTTGTGTCAACATGCTGTCTATAATCTGGGCAGTTTTCATATGGACCTTTGTTTAATATACTTTCTCCAGAGCTCAGTGAGGGAATTGTTCTAAAAGGTAAGTAGAAATCAATGCCACAGCAGAGGTGTTTACTGTGTGCATAGGTGCTGATAGGTTTATACATTTCTGGAATATTCAGATATACAAGAAACATGTTGAAATTCAAAGAGAGGCAGTAGAAGGAAATCTGCAAAACCCACAAATACTCGATGCCTATGTGAGTGGCGGGCATCTTGCTCACTGTGACAGATCTTATAATTTTTTTGTTATTTGATTTTAATAAAATATTTTTTTCATTAAGTTTTGCTGCAGAAAATTATCAGAAAGTTAGTTAGCAATAGTATGCATTATTTGCAGCAGGATTGGGAGGCAATAGAGGGATTGATGTATAATAAATTAGCTACAACAGATGTTGTTCATCTCAGGGAAACAGTGTTTGAACTGGAGGATATGCTGGGAGAGACTCTACCATATGGATACAAACTTTAAAATACTTACAAGTATGAAATTCCCTTAGGCTGAAATCTTAGATCCATGTGTGCAGAATGTGGCAGAACTGCTTCTCTATTCTAAAACAAACCATGTCCAAAGGAAGATTTTGTGTGTTATTTCTACTTGGAAACAGGATGGTTATATTCACTACTGGTGAATAAGAGGCAAAACTGAGGGCAGACTTACCATGAGGGGAAAAAAGATAAAAGTAAAATAAAGAAATAATTGATCCTTTATTTTTAAACTGTAAAAAACCCCAAAATTAGAAGAAGCTATCATTATAAAACTTCTATAGGAAAACCTAATTTCTTTCTTAATTTAAGCTCTTCCATAGTATGAAGAGGAAACTTGCTGGAAATAGTATTTGAAAAGATATATCAACTAAAGGAAGTATTATTTAGTGAAGGGAATGGTGATTCCTTAACAGTCTCCCTGTAGGAGGTCATATTTTTTTTTATACTCTATAGGAACCTCTAGGAAAATTAAATAAAGTTGTCAAGATAAAAATTATTAGTCAATTACCAGAGACAATAAATATGCCCTGAGACCACTGATCTGCATTTTTTACTTTCTAAGTGGGTAGTTATACTCTGGAAAATTTTCACTTTTCTCTAAGTTATTAGATATCGACAGTAGCAGAATGGCAATATTGGCAAAAGCAGAACATGAGCTAGCTCTTACACAGTGACATAATTTTAAGATCTGCATTTGATTTGTAGTAGCATTAAAAAAATTATTATTTCACCTTATCTTTAGCTCTAAAAAACATTTTGGCAACTGTGTATCAAACATGTAAAAATAAAATCCCTTTTAAATAACTTTTCAAGAATGTATTAAGCAGATCTTTTATCACTGCCTTGAAACAGCTGTGGGAGAGAAAGTTGAGAACGTCTTAAAAAAATAGCACCAAAAGTCCAAAATACATAATACACTTCCTACAGAAAACAAATTTTTGACAAATTATCATCAGCTTCTGTTGCTTGTAGAACATGATACAAAAAAAAAAAGGAAATTAACAAGATGCATTACTCAGTCTTTCTAGCTGTCAGGACATTTCTGCTCTTGATAACAGCAGAAATGTAGCAATATTGCAGTTTTCTAATGTAGCACTTGACTGCCATTTCTTAGGCTTAGATCAAGAGTGGTTAGAAGTTAAGCTAGTAGAGGGACCACAGCTCCTGGCAGCCACAGAGGAAACACAACCTGTAAATGTTCTGGGGTTCCGACCTGCTGGTTTTGAGTACAGGTAAATCACTGAGCTCCTAAAATCTTGGATTAGAAGTTTTGGCAGGATTTTGCACACTGTTGCTTGGCAAGGTCGTTTCCGCACAGTGACGCCCTTTCATGAAACAAAGCAAGAAAAAAAGAAGGTGCCTGTGTCCTCAGAGATGGATATATTTGGACCAAAGCATCTGAAAGACCTCATAAGTTGTTTTGGGAAATAGTCCAGTGAAGGTGAAAGGGTATAAAACTCAGTGCCAGCCTTCAGTCTTGTCTTTGTGGCTTTGCCAGGTATGGTGTTATTGGTCTTCATTCTGACTGCTCAAGCTGTTCTTTACACTAGTTAGTTAGAGGCAAGGGCAAGTTTTAAGAGCTGAATGATATTATTTCCCACCTCTCTTCCTTCCCAGTCTATCAGTGCAGTCTCTGTATAAGGATGAACGTTCTTTTCCTCTTTTTGATTTGTTGCATGCTTTTGTGCAATCAAATAACTGGTATTTGTCCTGAACTTCTGGCCAAGTGATAATATTCTTGATGGCATTAAAGTAAGCAAAGTTCAGATTTTAAACTTTAATCTCTTTTTTTAATCAGAAGACTATGTTTTCTTCCCCTTTCTTCAAAAAAGGATCATAATTCTTTCTGTGTTAAGAAGATTTGATTAAATTATTTGTTACAGTTTTTAAAAGTAGCTTTTAAAATTCCACATGAAAACCTGGCTACCTCTTCCTTTTGTCCCTGAGGGGGAAAAAAATATTACAACATTTGTATATTTACTTTTTTCCTAAGTATTTCTGTGGATGTGTTTAGGTCAAGTGGTGGCAATAAACCCAACAGAAATAAATAACTTGTCTTGCAATTTGTCATAAGATATTTCAGCTGTAGTTTGCACTTTAAATTTTGTTGAATTTATGCCTATTAGTTTCATAAATTGAAAACAAGAACACTATCAATTTTATGTAATAAATGCAATGCATATTTCTGTATTTATTTAAGATGTCAAATCTTTAGCTCCATCCTCCCTCATGCCCTTTCTTAAAAGAGCCAAAGAGGAAATCTGTCTAACCTCAGCTGCCTCTGAAAATTAAACAGAACATAAAATGGTGAAATGATATTGGAATTACAAATTTGAAATTACCGTGGCCATAAGGCCAATTTTATTAATCATATAGGGTATACCTTCAGCTAGTATTAACCATAGAGTTTCACTGGCATAAGAAATATATTTTTTTGCAAGATCATCCTTCACATCATTTACTGTCAGCAATCTACTTCAAAATGGGTTTTTTATATTTATATACATGCTGATATATACATATCCATATACAAGCACACATGTGTTTGGCTCATATTTTAAAATAACATAACATTTAGGGAACATAAATCAGTGTAAGGAAAGATATAGTTATGTGACCACTTCTCTACTAGATACTAGTATTATTCAGCAGTCCACAGTGCAGCTCCTCCACATCATTGTTCAGCAGCTTTTGTAGAAAGCTGCTTCAGGTACCCTAGGACACTGTTACAGGGATCTTCACTCAGAAAATTGTATGGAATTGCATGGAAGACTGCTTTTCCCACACAATCAGAAGTTCCAGTCTTGCATACTCGCTCAACACTGGTATAATCTTC
The DNA here is from genome assembly GCA_013389865.1 of Piaya cayana. Classification (NCBI taxonomy): domain Eukaryota; kingdom Metazoa; phylum Chordata; class Aves; order Cuculiformes; family Coccyzidae; genus Piaya; species Piaya cayana. Next base: position 41,270 of record WAAB01001773.1, read on the forward strand.
CTATAATATAGTTGTATAGAAGATATAATACAGATGCACATGAAAACCAGTAATATTTAGAAAGGAAGTAGAACACTACATATATTTTAATCAATATAACGCATAAAAGTCTCTTTGTCAGCAAGTTCATAAAATCATTACTTTTTGCCATAAATTTTTTACTGGTCAGCAGAACTTTGGGTTACTAAAGAGAGGCTAAAAAGGGAAAGGGAAGAAAGGACATTGAAATAGAAAGCTGAAATTAGGAATTGTGTCTGAAGTACAAGAACTTGTCTGAAATTTATTAATATCTTTGCTTAAAACCATGATCCGGAAACAGTTAAGCAAATATGGAGTATTATACATGCACAAATGATTCTGATGATTAACTGGAAATGCTTACATCAATAAAGACTGGATTAAGGCCTATCAAGACCATAACATAAATCAAATCAATTACTTGCAATTGATTTACATCCACATTCTTGTTAAAATTGGAAATTATTTTGATTGATGTTTGGTTTGGGAAGGGGCAATGATGACACTAGGAATTGAAGATGTAGAAAGGTGAAATATTTAAAAGGTATAAAATACAGCATAGAAGTTTAGATTCAATATTTTTTCTGTCATCCAGTTCTGAAAGAGGTCATATAAATACTTTAGATGGAAAACAGCAAGTAAATGGTAGAAAGCAACAAGTAGATAAGAATAAAACAACAGAATGATATCATTAGAAGTTTTGGAAATGTTCCATGAGTGTCTCAATTCTAAAAGTAAACAAACATTGAGCTTTGGAAAGAGTTTTTCTTACATTAGTGAAAAAAACCAACAATAAACATGCTACTCTCTTATGAAAATATAAGCTGATTTTCAAATCAGAACAGATAGCACTTCTGCTGTGACATGAAACAAAATTGTCTGAAAACTTTCTGGTAACTTCTGAGAGGCCTCATCTGTATCAGCTCTTCCAGGTTATTGCTTCTTACAACAGGCATTTTACTTTTCCTCCTGATTCCCCATGACTCTTATTGTTACTGATAATGAAATGATTCATTCAACTTGTGAAAATATATCAGAACAGTAGAACTTTCACAGTTGAAGCCTATAGTCTCTGCTCTTGTGACCCATAGGTCTGACAGGCTGAATTAGAGAAGTGTTTTTCCCATCTTCTTTACAATCTGTTCCCTGTTAGCACATAAATTGAAATCTTTTATAGTCCTTTGCTGCTGATAAAACTGGGGAAAAATAAGACGAATACCTCCAGTTGCATAGAACTTGTTCCGTATTTCTTCTACAAGGGAATTTTTCAGCATATTCTCTAATTAGAATTAATCAATGTAACAACATTTTCTGTAAATGGTAATTTATCTGGAATGCTTCAGGCATACTTGAGACCTTGACTGGATAACACACAAAGAACACTATGAAGAAATAATGTTTAATCACAGGAAAAATTAATTTTTAAGTATTCTTCTTATGGTTTTATTTTTAATTACTGCCAGTAGAAGTGGCAAACTTTATAAAAAAATCTAAAAATATTTTAAAGGACTTAGAATCTTCAGCATACTGAATTATCCTCAATTATCTCACCATACTCAGAAGAAAAGTATTTTGGATAATGTGGTTTTTTTCTAGAAAAGGGGAGGGGAGACATTCAGAAGCACCTATAATCTAGTTAACATGTCTAGTTAAAGCCAGAGTGAGATGGACTGAAAACTGCCCTCCTTATTTATGAAACCCTACAAAGAACATTGATGGACCAATGTAAGTCCTAAAAAAGCCTTATTAACTTTTGCTGGGAAACTACTGAGATACAGTGAATGGAATATATCATTCATGATTTCTCTTTTCTGACTTCTTCCCAGGCATCTGCTGTTGTCCAGCAGCAGGATAAAGGTTGAACTGGGTTCCCTGAGCTGCCTGATAGCTCTCTCCAGTCAGCAGCATCTCAGCAGAGAAGGAAATACTTAAATCTGCAGCCACAGTTTGGAACCTGTGCAACAGACCAGAGAACTTCTGTGTCCACAGGAGGGACAGCAGTAAACAGCACAGCACAGATTTATTCTTGCAGGTTTATTAATGCATGAAGATGTTTTCAAGGTGTTCTCATAGACTTTGGTCTTTGTGAACATCTATACCTGGCAAATTCTGGTGGTACAACAGAAATTGGAAAGAATGAGTCTAACTTCTTGCTAACTTCTGTAATGTACTAAAAGGAGTGTTTTCTGTAGCTCAACAGCATACATTTATTGTATTATCATTGTCATTATTATTATCATTATCATTGTCATAGTAACTTCAAGTCCCAGTCTCTAAAAAGTATCTTATTTGTGCAAGTGACATGGAAACACGGGTATGAAAAAGATGACCTTCATCTAAAGGATCCTCCCATAAGTATTCATTACAACTGTAACTCTTTTCAGATTGCTATCAGCTACTCTCTAAAACAGCAATAACACAGTGTGGACCACGGTAAATTTAACTTAGCGATTCGCCTTATAGGAACTGTTGCATGGAATTTCGAAATCAATGATGTTTATAATCAGTTTGTGTAGAATGTGGTTTCTCAGATTTAAACCTCTCTTAATTCCTGTTCATGATTTTGCCAGTGGTGACTATCATCCACCATAAGGTGAAAGACCATGGACCAAAACAGCATTTCATGTGTATTGTACATATTGTATGCTTTCTAATACACTTATTTTGTGTTACATAGACTTTTCATGTTCTTTGTTCTATCTGCTTAATTATAGTCATTCCTGTCCAAGTCTTGAAGATTAATATTAATTATATTATAAAAATAAATTACTGCTTCGGGTAACAAGATTCAAATGCTGCAGGATATTGGCAGGGCATTGGAGTAAATCTCCGCATAAATTATCTGATCCAACTCAGCAATTATAAAATTTGATTGATCTAAGAGACACACTTATTTTCTGTATGAACTGCAAATGCACGAAAATGCATTTCCATCCCAAAATGCAAAAGCACATAAAAGAAAGTTGTAGAAGCCAGAGAGCAAGTTCAGAGAAGCAGAAAGATAAAGTTGAGGCTCTTAAGTTCAGAGAGGTGGGAGATAGAAGAAAGGTGAGGAAAGAAAAACAGAGGGTGGGAGATGAGATTTTCATAGCACATTTATGAAGTTAAACTTTCAACTGCTTAAAAGAAAGACCACATTTTCCAGAAGGATGAACACACAGTGACATCCATCAAAGTCATTACAAGAGTTTATTTAGGTGCCAAATTTAGCCATGGAAGCAGCTTTCAAAAGTCTATCACATAGGAGTTTAGGAGAGAAAGCAGTATATATATCTGTAAGTGTTTTTAAAATTATTACTGATCCTGTTGAGACTAGAATGGTATCAAGAACATAAATAGGAACTCAAAAAAGAAGGACTCCCTGTTCAAAGTGACTGTGAGGTTTCACTGATAATACAGGAGTAGCAGTATATTATACAAGACTGGTTCCATTTCATCCCAGTAAGAAAAAATAAAAGGATAAGAAATATTTACATGTAAAGTTCTCCTCCGAGTGTCAGTTTCACACCAATGCTAGATTTATTATTTATTCATATTTCGTACATCTTGACTTAACACCAAACTTTTACAAGGAAATCAAACCAACAATGTGTGGTGCAACAGTTAAAATCAGTAATATGCTTATGGTTCTGTCTTTAATTCCACAAAAAACATCTGATCTCTGAACAGGCGTAATAATCAACCTCCAAATATCCTATTTAGATACATATCAACCCATACTCTTCTGTGTCAGTGGGATAAAGTTTACTACATGCATTTAAAGGAGATGTAGACTGGTATCAAGTTAGAAAATTTTCTGGGTAAAATGTATATATGGCAAAGTAAAATAGTTATAACTTACTGTGAAGTAATCTAAAACACATTAACATTTTGCAATTTTGATTTTTAATTGTGGTAAGGATTTACACCTGGCTTTTGAAGGAGTTCACCAACCAGCAGATTTCAAGCCCAATTCACCAGCTCTACAGGAACTGTAAATTCTTCACTTAACTTTAAAGCCAGTTGGAGAATCAGGTTTTGTTCTTTTCCCAAAATACTTCTCCTTGAAATTGGCAGTTCAAGTCCCAGTCGTATCAAGTCATTATAGAATTTAGTGACAGGCTAGAAAGTGAGAGACAGTTAGTTTCAAAATCTCAAATTGAAGCTTTGAGAAACTTTGTGTTCATTTTTAGCTGTATGATATGCACATATTATATGAAAAAGGTACTACAGTTTGAATATGTTTTAGAACTGTTATCCCTTTTCAGTTTGGTAATTGTCAACTACACCACAGAATAGTTTCTTACAGTATTTCCATCTTATATCTTGTAACATCTGCCACATTTCATCTAGATTAGAAGCTTGCATTCTAAAGAGGAAGAAGTCATCAAATGTTTTCCTCCTTCCACTTTATCAGTGTTTCCCAGGAGGGCTAGTAGGACATACTTATTTCACAGAATCAC
>WAAB01001773.1:47939-65461 GCA_013389865.1 Piaya cayana
AAGCACATAAAAGAAAGTTGTAGAAGCCAGAGAGCAAGCTCAGAGAAGCAGAAAGATAAAGTTGAGGCTCTTAAGTTCAGAGAGGTGGGAGATAGAAGAAAGGTGAGGAAAGAAAAACAGAGGGTGGGAGATGAGATTTTCATAGCACATTTATGAAGTTAAACTTTCAACTGCTTAAAAGAAAGACCACATTTTCCAGAAGGATGAACACACAGTGACATCCATCAAAGTCATTACAAGAGTTTATTTAGGTGCCAAATTTAGCCATGGAAGCAGCTTTCAAAAGTCTATCACATAGGAGTTTAGGAGAGAAAGCAGTATATATATCTGTAAGTGTTTTTAAAATTATTACTGATCCTGTTGAGACTAGAATGGTATCAAGAACATAAATAGGAACTCAAAAAAGAAGGACTCCCTGTTCAAAGTGACTGTGAGGTTTCACTGATAATACAGGAGTAGCAGTATATTATACAAGACTGGTTCCATTTCATCCCAGTAAGAAAAAATAAAAGGATAAGAAATATTTACATGTAAAGTTCTCCTCCGAGTGTCAGTTTCACACCAATGCTAGATTTATTATTTATTCATATTTCGTACATCTTGACTTAACACCAAAACTTTACAGGGAAATCAAACCAACAATGTGTGGTGCAACAGTTAAAATCAGTAATATGCTTATGGTTCTGTCATTAATTCCACAAAAAACATCATTGATCTCTGAACAGGCATAATAATCAAACTCCAAATATCCTATTTAGATACATATCAACCCATACTCTTCTGTGTCAGTGGGATAAAGTTTACTACATGCATTTAAAGGAGATGTAGACTGGTATCAAGTTAGAAAATTTTCTGGGTAAAATGTATATATGGCAAAGTAAAATATTTATAACTTACTGTGAAGTAATCTAAAACACATTAACATTTTGCAATTTTGATTTTTAATTGTGGTAAGGATTTACACCTGGCTTTTGAAGGAGTTCACCAACCAGCAGATTTCAAGCCCAATTCACCAGCTCTACAGGAACTGTAAATTCTTCACTTAACTTTAAAGCCAGTTGGAGAATCAGGTTTTGTTCTTTTCCCAAAATACTTCTCCTTGAAATTGGCAGTTCAAGTCCCAGTCGTATCAAGTCATTATAGAATTTAATGACAGGCTAGAAAGTGAGAGACAGTTAGTTTCAAAATCTCAAATTGAAGCTTTGAGAAACTTTGTGTTCATTTTTAGCTGTATGATATGCACATATTATATGAAAAAGGTACTACAGTTTGAATATGTTTTAGAACTGTTATCCCTTTTCAGTTTGGTAATTGTCAACTACACCACAGAATAGTTTCTTACAGTATTTCCATCTTATATCTTGTAACATCTGCCACATTTCATCTAGATTAGAAGCTTGCATTCTAAAGAGGAAGAAGTCATCAAATGTTTTCCTCCTTCCACTTTATCAGTGTTTCCCAGGAGGGCTAGTAGGACATACTTATTTCACAGAATCACGCATAATCACTAGGTTGGAAAAGACCCACAGGATCATCGAGTCCAACCACCTGCCTGGCCAGCCTGTTCCAGTGCCCAGTGACCCTTTCTGTGAAAAAAAATTTCAGATGTCCAGCCTGAACCTCCATTGGTGGAGCTTGAGGCCATTCCTTCTTGTCCTGTCCACTGTCACTTGGGAGAAGAGGCCAGCTCCCTCATCTCCACAACCTCCTTTCAGGTAGTTGCAGAGAGCAATGAGGTCTCTCCTCAGCTTCCTCTTCTCAAGGCTAAACAACGCCAGTTGCCTCAGCTGCTCCTCCTAAGACTTGTTCTCCAGCCCCCTCACCAGCTTCATCACTCTTCTCTGGACTCACTCCAGAGCTTCAACATCCTTATTGTAGAGAGGGGCCCAGAACTGAACACGGTATTTGAGGTGCAGTATCACTAGTGCTGAGTACAGGGGCAGAATAACCCCCCTTGATCTGCTGGCCACGCTGTTTCTGATACAAGCCAAGATGTCATTGAATTTCTTGGCCTCCTGGGCACACTGCTGGCTCATGTTCAGTCGCTGTCAATAAACACACCCGGGCCCTTCTCCTCTTGGCAGCTTTCTTGCCACTCTTCCCCTAGTCTGTAGCTGCATAGGGTTGTTGTGCCCCAAGTGCAGGACCCAGCATTTGGCCTAGTTAAACCTCTTGCCATTTGACTCAGCAGTCCAGCCTGTTCAGATCCCTTTGAAGAACCTCCCTGCCCTCCAGCAGGTCAGCACTTCCACCCAGCTTAGTGTCATCTGCAAACTTGCTAAGGGTGCACTCAATGCCTTCATCCAGGTCATTGATAAAGACATTGAACAGGGCTGAACCCAGCACTGAGCCCTATGCCTAGTGTTGCATATTACATAAATCTGACCATTTGTTTTCATAGTTCCTTCATATTTTACAAGCTCTTATGTATTCTTTACTGGCTTGTCAGTGAATAATTGATTCACATAATAGTTCATTAGCAAAATCAAAATTGATCGTCTGATTTACAGAAATTAGTACATTTAAATTCACAAAAAAAATACTAGAACTTCTTTGTATATACAAATGTATAGCACTACCGCCACAAATAACCAAGATGTTCTGAATTAAGAGAATTATTCTCTGAACAGTTCTTGGAGTCAAATTATGAAGTTAAATCATACCTTGGAGTTATCTAATCATTGGAAATATTTATATATTTTCATTTATATCTACCTACATCTTCATTGTAATTTTAATGATCTTTAGGAAACATCAATATTTGTATCTTAAATTGTGGAACAAAACATGGATTTAGTTTTATTGATGTTAATCTTATATTTCTGCTGATGCATACTGGGCATACAGCATTCAAGCTCTTTTTCAAAAATTTCATCTAAGAAATTCAAATTGCACTTGATATGTGATATTTGTTGAAGTATCATAGTCTCATCCAATAAATGCATTTGTTAGAATATAGCTATCAAAGTGGAATTTAGCATGACACAATCTTCCATTAGCATGCCAAATCCAAAGAGAAGTGAGATTGAAGCATTCTGTTCCTATATCAGACCAGAAAATTATCATGTCATCAATACAGTTTTTGTCACATTACTTCTATAAAAGTTCTCCTCCTTTTGACTTCTTTTTATATAGTGAAACTCAAGTGGTGAACAGGTTTAGTAGAGTGGGGATTTGTTTTGCTAATTGCTGAAAAACTCATGAGTTACAGGAGATATATAATTCATTACCCTTAGAGTCTACTTGTCAGCTGTTTACAGTCAGGCACAGCTTAGAGCAGTTCTGAGGCTGCTCTGTTGTTTAAGACAAAAGCTCCCAGCTGAGCTGAGAAACAGAAGACAAAACCAGATTTGGTCCACACAGATGAACTAAGGTATACTCCATAAAGCTGAGATCTTGTATCTTAAGCCTATGGGTCATGTCAGTGATATGGTAAAAGATAAGCATCTATGTCTCTGCATACTGAAAGAAAGTTGAAGAATGTTTCAGCTTCCTTCAGGCCATTAAACTCAAATTTCAATGTGGACTGCAAATTCCCAAGACTTTTTCTGCACTCATTGGATACATAGAGAAATTTTAACTCACATGTCCAAGGACTGAGTCCTACTAAAACCCGTATGTCCCTATGTGATGTACATACATTTCTCTCTTCTTTTTTTAATGCAAATAAGTGCAATATATATGGTTCTCTTCTAGAGCTTGATTAAAATCTTACAATGGTGATCTACGTTTTGGGGAAGATAACTTATCCTCAGCTGCCATGCTGGGATTCAAGGTACTGATGGCATAGGAGTACAAGATAAATTATCCACCCTTGTTAGTATCCAACTATTAATGGTTATGTCCTATTCTTGTTTAAAACAATTGTCTCTATAGATATCTGCTGTAGAAACCTGTTGGAAAATAGAAACATATCAATATAAATCAGCAAGATTACACGAGAGATTTCTATGTTTATTTCTCATTCTGACAGTGGAGTGAATGGTGACCTTACAAGAACAAAGACAGGTGGATATGTATAAATTTCTTACATTGGCTGCCAATAAATAATGGCAGGGAACAGCAATCTAAAACATCATACACAAAAAAAGAAATACCGAATGCTATTTATAAGGGTGAGAAATAAATCAATGTGAAATTTCAAATATTTTCTGCCTTATTTTTAAAGGAATAGATGCTATTCACAGAGGGTCATAGAGGAAAATTAGATTGCATGTTTGATTTTTTTATAATAGCTCTTTAATTCCAGAAGGAATTGTAGCAGTGAAATGGATATTTAATCTAGTGTGGTGCATTTAAGAAATTTACTTTAATTTTCCATGTATGAGGAAAAGTTTGTTGGGGCTTAAACTCAAGATCAAAAGCAAAAACAACAACAAAAAAAGAACCTACATAGGCACCATCCAGAAAGTAATTTCACTGTAATGTGTATCAATTATCTCAGCAGGGTTCTAAAAGTAAATTTGATTGAACAATAGCTTTAAGAAATAATTTTTAAAACAATAATTCTCATAAATTTTGTAGGTCCAATAGAAGAAGAAAGCTTGAAAATTCTGTGGTATAGACCCCCTCAATAAACATTAAATAAAATGCTGTTTTTTAAAATTTTTCTTTACTTTTCTCTTTTATTCCCCCTCAAAGTATTTTCTACTAATTGTTCCAGATCTAAAGTTAGGTCATTTTTCAGATTACTAATTAAACATTTTTAAATACATTTCATTTTTATTGTGTTTAACTGAATTACAGAACAGATACAGATTATGGTCACCTTAGGCCCCCTATTATGGCTCTTAAATACACTGAACCTAAGCACTGTAATAGCTTCTGTCCACTAAATATACAGAAAGTATGGCTGAGCTGATAGAGAACAGGACAAATTAATCAGTGCCTTGACCATAAAAGGCACTGTGGATGCTTAAACATGCTTTACATTCCCTGGTAGGCAATTTGAATACAATCTCAAATTACAACTGGCATTTTATCTTCAGGTGTAACTTATCTTAAATGGCTCAAAGTTAATTTTTCATTTTACTACTTGGAGAGTTCTGTCATGAAATTCCATTCATTCCATGTGAGTGAGTTTAGCCACTGAATTAAATGGAACTAGAAGGTCATTCCAGGTATACAGGTCCATAAAAAAATTGATATCAAAACTTTAGATAAACATTTTGGAAGATCTATTCATTCAAATATTTCTCTGATAAGACCTCTTGTTTTAACACCCAGAAAAGGTACATGTACATTTTTCTCCCGCTATTTCCAAAAATCAGCAGTTCTTTAAAAACTGATCTGTGTTTTAATTGATCAGATCAACAGCTCACTTGACAGACGTGCTGCATGCTATTTACAGCATAGAAAAATCCAGTGTTTTAGCATAAATCTGACTTCACCCAAGGAAAATACTACATACTCTTAAGTTTTTGGACAAAAATTCAACTTCTCCAGCTTCCAATTTTTTCAGCCTCATATTATTTAACTACCAAGAATTTAACACAACAGAAAATTGCCTAAACACATCAGTCTGTGAATCAAATCCCATATGGCCCCTAAAATCCAATCTACATGAATTGGGGACTGAGCACAGAGAGTCATATTTAAATTACATGTATGTAACTCTCAACAGTTTTGAAAATTTAGATACTGAGATAACTGCTTATGATTACTCATGTGAATTTATGATTACTAAAGTTCTGCCTTTCATCCTGAAGTGTCCTAGGGACTGCCATCTGCTGTTTTAGATGTTTTTCAAAATTATAACTGAACTATCCTGTGTTACTCGGATAATATATACAAGTAAAATCTGTATTTGTTCCCTACAGATTTTATTCATTCATTTCATCTAAAGAAGTAGACTGTATATGCCAAGATAATCTATTTCTCATTAAGAGTTAGTTTCTTTATGTTAATGATGAGTTTTGGGTTTGTTTTGTGTTTTCGTAGTACTACGGAGAGATTTCTTTCATGGTGCCATCAGAGTCTCTCTGTACTAGTTGGATCTGATAGTATCCCATAAATCACTATCACCACAGCTCAAGAATGGAGACCCAAAAGAGACCTTTTGAGAGCTTTTGTCTGGGTACTGAAATGACTATAGATTTGTATTTTTGTGTGTAAGTAGAAGACAAAACCTCGAAGTTCATCTGCCTAGCAGCTTCTGAAATAGTTCTGCCTTAGCTTGCATACGATACTGTACTTGTCTACATAGATACAACTTAGGAGGGGTGGCCTTCCTGCTAATGTAACAGCAGTACCATGTCAGACAATGTACATGTATAAAAAGTGCCAATCAATCAACACTAAGGACCTGATATAAAATCAGGGATGAAGAAAGATGTTTCCATGCAGACAAATCCTGAAACTTGAAAACAAGATTTCTTCACAAGTGTCATCATAAAAATTTCCTTTCTTGTGTCCAATCTAAAACTACCTTCTTCAGTTAAAAACAAGTGTCTTGTCCTGTTTCTACAGACCTTGACAAAAAGTCACCATCTTTCTTATAAACTCTTAGGAATACTGAAACATCACAATAACATCTCCCCAGAGCCTTCTCTAAGTTAAACAACCTCAGCTCTCTTAGCCTTTCTACATGTGGCATTTTTGTACCACAAAATGTGTAAAATTCCTGTGCTACCTGCAAAGAATATACAACAGTGAAAGATAGAGTAAGATATACCATTCACAATACTGGAACAATTCTTCAGATAGCTAAAGAAAATGTAATTCTGAGGTTTAGCATTGTTTGCCTCTGCAATGGAAAGAAAACTGTCCCTATTACCTTCTGTGACATTTATCCACAACTTATGGGAAACTACATGAACAGGATACCTACAGCAGAATATAAACTGCTACGGGGTCTTCATGCAGATCCTCCACACATGGCAGATTTTTTTCTCTAACTAAAGTTTCAGTAACAAAGGAAAATATATCATTTAAGCTTTTCATGTTATTTGCCATGTTGCACACTAAGATACATTTCTGCATTATTTCTGAGGTAAAAAATCTGAAATGTGTGACCCAAAGGGCTTTACAGATCTTTCCATCATCTATAAGCCTATTGTGTGATATGGGTAGTTTCTGCAGGAAGGGGGAAGAAAAGAACACAAAAAGAAAAAGAAAAGATATTGTGTGTCTATGAAGGAATTATGACTTCTGGAAGACATTGGACCTACTAAGACTATTTTATGCTTTGAATTTTCTTGATAATATTTGAACATGCAGGTGTGATAGAAGCTATAATATGAATCTGCACCATGACCATACTGTGACTCATTGTGCCATGCCCTCTGTGTGTGTACATGTTAATTATATTACTTTTTCCCTTTACCCACTCAGCTAGTGAAACAAAACAAAACAAATTGTTTGGAAAATAAGCCTAGTTTCTCAGTACAGTCTCTATTTTGTTTTAAATCATGCTAAAATTCTTGTGAATACTACATTCTCTTTTCTACTTAAAGTGCTTTTGAATTAGCATATGGATATACTGGTAGGTTCACCTAACTCAAACCAAATCATCAAGGATTTGTCCCTTATCTGTATCCCTTTTGCTCAGCACTCCAACATATGTTTATTATTTTTATACTCTGTTAAAAGGATAAGGGGGGAAAATCATAGAAGATCTGAGGAGATGAAAGATTTCAGTGCAAAAGGAGGGAAATGGCAGATTAAGTGAGAGAAGATAGAAGGAAACGCGAAGGGAAGTGTTCAATTTACAGAAGGCTTACAATACTTTCCACCCACTCTTACATAATTAAGTTTATATACAATTTTCTTATAAACCAAATAAATGTGTGACTCTATTTTCAATAAAATTTTTGCTTGCTAGGTAATAAGCTCTGATCTTCACAAATCAAGATTACTTCGTGATCCTCCAAATGCATTTTCAACAACTCAGCCCACAGTATCGCATATCGCTTATTAGATTTGAAATCATAATTGTCAAATACAAAGTAATCTGCAATTGGTTTTACTCTTTAGGAAAAATAGACATGATACTGATATTAGAGCTATGAAAATATGGAATTCTACATTTCATGCAATTTTCATACTATAACAAAGAGAGTTTTTATTTCCTGTGTGAGCAGAACGTGGGACATTTGTTCAAGAGAAATACCTTGCTTCCTTTCTACAGAAGATTGCTATGTGATAAGAAAAATATTTTATATGCAGAAATAAATAAAATTTTTGTTTGCAAGAAAACCCCTTTTTTTTCACATAGGATAATGTCTTGAAAAACATATTTGCATAAATATTGCAGGTGTATGCATCTTGGTCATGGGCTTTTTTGTGACTATATGGCCTCCCTAGCCATGTTTGCAAAGATTTTTAGTACAAAGCTTTAATTAATTATTCCTTAAATTAAAAGATGTACATTATGGGCAATAAGCAAATTAAAAGGGAAAATTCAGATGATTCTTTTAATGGCCAGAAGAATAATGCAGGCAGAAAAACAAGCCAATAGAAACTCCATGATAAAAGCCGAGCCTTATCATCTGTTCTGCGAGTACTGTTACGGCATGGGAAGAGGCATGACCGAAGCTTGCTAATAAGTAATAATGAACAGCCCAAAGAAATATCTCCAAGCAATAATACAATTCCAAGACAGCTGTGGCTGCTGTGTTTTGCCCAGAATGAAGAACAAAAATAGTTTCTTACTAAGCTGCAACTGTGAATCTGGTCAACAAATAGCATTTAACCTTTTTCTTTTCTTTTTCTTTTTTTTTTGTTTGTTTTAAGTAATAATTTATTTTCCTTGCTACAAGGGTATTTAATTTTATTATTTTTTTTCTGTCCTACACATTGTAACTACTCTATAACTTTTGGAATGATGTCTTTAACATGAAGAATATCTTGTTTACAGGAAAAGCACATTATGAAAACCCAATATTGCTTCTTTCAATAAGTTTCCCAGTTTAGACAAGGACCTTCAGAGCCACAACTATTTAACAGCTTGTTTGTTTTATGCTTTTATTGCTTATATTATGACAGCTTTATTGTATTTGCTACCAACATATGACAAAGCTTATTACAAGATTTTTGCATAAATAAATATGTAAAATAGGATATTCATTTCAGTCATACAAAACAAATGGTGTTCATTGCCTTTTAGCTTTCAATACAGTCATTTTTAGGTAGATTCTTGCTTTAAAAAAATCCTTATCTTACCATAGAGTCTGTGCAGTCCCTTTAGATTTTTCAACACAGAACTGTTGATCATTCATACAGAATACATGAATAATCAAAATGAGAGATAGAAAAGTAAGAAAAAAAATAGGGCAACAATTTCATGGTTTAGAAGCTTTTATTTCTCTGCATATGAACTGCAGTAAAAAAAGATAATCTTCATACTGAAATGGACAATCATGCTTTCCAGCGGTGGTCTCAAGAAGGAGTCGTGTACTAGAAAGTGAGTACAGGGTGTAGTCCTTTCTGGTGGCCTTTGCTGAAGAATGGTCTTGGAAATTATTATGACTTAGTGAAGCAAAGCGCTTCCCAAGTTCTCAGATTTTCTTACATCTGGACAATCAGACAAATTTAGCTTGCCACTGATTGCTGTAGGGAAGAGATCTTACAGATGATATTAGTATATCTCAAGAATTACATTCTATTCAGAAGGTCTGAACTCCACTTATGCTACTGTCACTGTGACATTCCCTGAGATTATGGAGCATACTCAATTATACTGATCTTAACTGTAAGGCCTTTTGATAGGACTACGATAGTAGAATGTGCACTAGACAGATTACAGAAAAGTCCTAGAACTTAAAGAGGCTTTTTATTTGCTTATTTTTAACTACAATGAGTTTGGAATTCCCTTTTCCTCCTGTCTTAGATACTTGGTTTGAAAATGTTGGTGGAGAATACACTGAACTGCAAAATGGACACTAAACTTGAGCAGAAAGTTAATTAGTACTTTTGAAGTTATTTATCTGATAGCAATGTAAATGATGTATACCAGATTTTTTTCCCTATAGACTGCATTTAAAAGCATTTAGAGATAGTACTGATACTTTATCACATACCAGTTTACTGTAAATCAACTTGGATGAATGCAATCTATTATTTGCTGAACTTTATTTACTTGATTTCTTTTTCCTCTTTTTATAACTGCTATTTCTTTAATTTAAGACTTTATAAAGTACTCTTGGGATTAAGGGAGATTTTCTTTTCAAGATTTATTAGTTCATAAATCTAATTTGCAACTGTGCTGGTGTCGTTTATCTTTTCTTTCTTTTTTTTATAATTTGAATCCCAACTGTAATGTGATATATGAACTTAAAATTCAATGAACAACTACATTAAAAAGTAATGTTACCCAGATACAAGTTGATAAAAAAAATCAGTACTCATGAATCAGGATTAATTTCTTAACAACTTATTGACTGTGGTTCTCTTTTCCACTTCACCAGTGACAATTTTCTAACACAGCAGAGTCTTCAGAAGAAAACGTTTCTACAGAACTTAGAACTGAACCTCATTAAATATATTTCAGAAGTATAATGTTTTGACAATATCCTACAGTCATAGAATCATAGAATTCTTTAGTTGGAAAGGACCTTTAAGAGCACTGAGTCCAGTCCTTAACCTAGCACTACCAAGTCACCACTATACCATGTCCCTAAGGGCCACATCTACATGTCTTTTAAAAACCTTCAGGGATGGTGACTCATTCATGTCTCTGGACAGCCTGTTGAAATGTTTCACAAATACTGCAGTAAAGAATGTTTTCCTACATGATGAGTACAGGCCACAAAGCAGAAGAAAGCTTTAATTGGTTTGAGTGCTATTCTAGGATGGTTTCTGAAATGAGAAAGTGGAAAAACACTGTTAGAATGGATCTGAATAAATATGGACTATATTTATGATAGTTAAGCACTAGGCTCAGGATGGTGTTCCTACCATATAGTATTCTAAACTGAACTAGGTATTGAAGAGCTATCTAATTTCATTTGAATCTACAACTTACATTAGGTTCATTGATTAGACCAGAATAATCCACCTCTTATTTACTTCATTTAAATGCCTAAGGTTTATCAGATTGACCCAAGTGATGCACTGGATACTCTTCTCAATCCTGTGCTCCTTATTTTGTTTAAAAATATAGACTTGAGTTCCCAGCAGGACTTGCAACAGTGCTTATCAAATAGTTGATTTGATGAATTAAAGAAAGTAAAAAAATACATAAATTCTTGTATTTCCCACAATGATGGTAAATACAGAGTGCAGCCTGTGAAACTGCTCCTTAAATACAAAGAGCAGAGAAGTGCTACCTGTATATAGTGGGTCTTTGTAAAGCTTGATATATGAAATTAAGGGTAATAAAATGTGACTAAGTAATTTGTCCTGAAAATGCAACAGAAATTTTATACAACCTGTCCTGCCCTATTGTATTTCCAATATGTTAGGTATTCCACTAACCTCTACTCTTTCTGTAAATTCTTATCTAGTCTATTATACAACAGGTCAGTAAGGCTTTAGAAATTTCTGCCTAATTGAAGCTTCTATATTTCTTTATATCAAATACATTATACTCATGAATGACCTTGTCATAACATCTGAAATTCTGTCTTGAAGTCCTCATATAAATAGCTCCACTAAGATCGAGAGGAAAATCACCCTGATGGTAAGAATGATCTGCAAGTTTTTTAAGTACTCTGCAAGTGAACTGATACTAGAAAATGGAAAAACTCCTGACAACTGTTAGAAGCTCTCTAAATGTATCTGCTTTATAAATTATATTCTTGGGATGCCAGTTCAGATTATTTCTGTTAGTTTTTCCAAAGTGTGGATTTATTGGTCTTTAATCTCGTATGTCAGGAGTTTAACACGTAAGAGAAAGAGGAATAAATTTCTCTATATCATCTTTGCCATTTATCTGTAATTTCATCATTCTAAAGGAAATGACATCATTACAGCATTTCTAGGCTCATTTTAAATCTTCTATGTTTTAATTGCCCTCCTAAATTTGTTCTAATAGTCTACTACTTTTCCCCTTTTCTCCTCACTCAAAAGGAACAACTCAAGGGTTTTTGTAAACATGACACTAAAGCGGGAAGGAAGGGAAAAGAAAACAAATCGTTCCTATATTCATTGGAAGAAGCCAAGATGGAGGTGGGAATTGACAGGGAAAGGCTGTTGTCTAAGATTCCATATCTGAGATTTCCGATAAACCTTTAAACAGTACCTGTGCAAGCAGCCAAAATCGGGTCATTGCTGTTAGAAATCGGAAAAATAACATTAGCAACCTCATTGTTTGTTATTACATGCCTGGACATTAAAACTGACTTGCTCAGCACAAGACTTTTAGGGATTAGAGTATAAGGTGAAAACAGATCAGAAAAATGTCTTGGAAAAAAGCTAGCAATGTTCCAAACAAAAGTGGAAGCATAATAGGCTATTGTAACGGGGTTTATAAAGCTTTCTTCATTTTCTTTGACTTCTTCCTCTCCTTTTTAACTAGGAGATTGTCAAGAAAGCTATAAAAATCAGGTTACAGATTAAAACTGGTAAAAGAATATTGACATAACATGATGACATTATCTGTCAGAAAAAATCAGTAAACCATATTATTGATTTTTACCTTCCTTTGATAAATCTTCAAAGAAAATCTTCACAGGCAACTGTGTTTTCAGAGCTGCATGATGCACATACAGTATGTAAATATAGACTGTGCATAAATCTAGAGAGTCTCAAGCTACACTTTCTTTAAAACTACTTTATATAAAGAATAGATCATACATAAATAAACACTTGTCTGGTCTATACAATGTTTGATGTAAGTTTCATTTATCATAGTTTTATTATTAAATATGCTGAGGTCAAAATTTGACAATATACATGTTTCTTATCATAAAGGAATCACAGTTTTATAGTTTTTACATCTTTTGAGTCAGTTAGTATTTTCTAATAAGGAAGATTCTTCTCTTTGACATTACTTTGACTTTTAAGACAATGCAATGCCCACCATATGTAGAAAAAAATTAGATTTTCCTGACTTCTACAGTGAAAATGTAAGGCCTTTCTGACTGTCAGTTATGAGTGTGAAAGCAAGTTATGTAGAATTAAGCAAATATATTGGCAAACATGTCCTCTCTATGTCATTTCAAGATTTACACATTTTAGGAGTTGTTCTGAGCTTAACACAGAATAATATTTTCCAAATGCGCTGTAAAGTATCTTTAAGATGTACATTATCGTTTCTAAGATTTTGGTACATAGAACCTTCCCAAATTTACTTTGCAACATGTTTAGAGCAGTAGAGGTGGTATCAATTCTACAACATTTTCTTTCGGACCTTTGGAAGACCTAGCATAAAGACATTGAAACAGGCTTGTATCTCAAATTATTGTATTATTTTGAAGCTACTGAATCATAGGAGATTTCAAATTGGCAGAGATACCTGCATATCATCTAGTCCAAGCCCCCTTCTCAAAGGAGGGTCACTTAAAGCAGGTTTTACAGGGACATAGTCAGGTTTTGAGTATCTCCAAGGATGGAGACTCCATACATCTCCACTCAACCTATTCTAGTGTTTGACCACCTTCACAGAAAAAGTTTATTCTTATGTTTAAATATGTATTTCACTTTGTGTTCATTGCCTCTTGTTGATTCACAGGACGTCACTGAGAAGAGCCTGGCTCCTCCTTTATTTCATCTCAGGCATTGACAGGCATTGACACATTAGTAGTCTTGTCAATCAACCTCCCTGAGCTTTTTCTTCTCCAGACTTAATAAGCATTCAGCTATGATTTAGGAGGCCACAAAATAAATTTTGTGAAAGTAGATTAGACACTTCTCGGTGTGCAGGAGGTGAGAAAGAACACAGGTCTGAGCACAGAACAGCATGCACAGGCATTTCTGAAGGCTAGAAACAATGCTGTGATTAGAACAGCAAGCTAGGAATGAAATTGTGGGTTTCAGACTTTGTTATCAGGAGACTGGAAGTTATTTTTAACTGAAAAAATGCAAGTTCTATGAGCAATCACAGATTCAGGATTTAGTTGGGCTTGACCTTTTATTGTGTCTGACCTTCAATCCACATCTAAATCTTCTTCCTTACAGCTAAAAGTGATTTAATGATAATATGCTTGTATTAATGAAAATAAGATTATCCTCTAGTAATAATACCCCAAAAAAATTGTTCATACTTGCTTTAGATAAAAGAGATACAAATATAAAGAAGTACTGTGCTTCAGAGAGAAGAAAAAACTGATAGTGAATGAAACCTCTTTTCTGCATGGCATGAAAGTTTTTAACCCTCAGTGAAGTCAAAAGATTTTTCTTCAATTTCATGAAGGTGGGAGATCACACTACTTCATTTTTTGAATTTGTAAGAAGTCATTTATGTTATCACCGGTGAACTCTGTTTTAAACCTATAAAAAAAGAATGAATAGTACTTCACATGTTCTTTTACTTCTGCTCTCTCTCCCATCTACTAATAAGCTAGTGATCATATATGTCATTAATGCAAAGCAATTACAGAAATCTAAAAAACAAAAACCAGTTAATTTAGGCCAAAAAGATACCCGCAACTACCAGAATTATAGCTAAGTGATGAAGCTAATGGTTTCCAACGAGTTTATAGAACTCGCAGTTTCATTTTGTTGTTTAAATTACAATCAGGCTTTAAACCAGGGAGAAAATATGACAGATGGATTCTGTGCTTATCAACCAATTTATCCTGATTTGTCATAGCTATCAGCTAGATTAAATAAAACTCTCATACTGTTGAAATTGGCACAAGGTTGAACAAACTCACTTCAACTCCAAATCTGATCAACATTCTGGACTTAGCATGAGTTTCGACAATGCAGAAACCAGATGGAGTTTTTGTTGAAAGTGGCCTGGAGATATTATCTTTATTAGATTTGTTGCAATCATACTGTTATCATCTCATAAATTCTGTAGCTAGCAATAGAAACATAGTTTTTTTAGTTTTGTATTATGTAGAAATGCTCAAACTCCCGAGCAACAATTTATCATTGACATTGACATTCAAACCCAGGATTGAACTATTTTTGAACTTTCTTTTGTTTTAATCATTTGCTCATGTATCTTGAGTATTGGTTATATAATACCAGTCTTTCTGAGTTTGTTTGGGTTTTTTTTCAGTAAATAACTAATATCTCATTTTTCCTTAAAAGGTGAAATAATGCAGGAATCTAGCTTTCAAGTCCATGTCTAATAAAATATACATCATACTGAGGTTAAAAATTATTGAAGTACCAAAGAAAGTATTCAGAAGAGAAAGCAGACTTTGACTACATGACTTCTCGGAATAAAAACTACAGGTCACAATTAAATATAAATGAGTTCTGAAACAAAAGAGTCACAAATGTACTAGGAAATTTGCTGTGAGCATGAGCACTGGGAATTTAGGGTTAGAATTGTATTGCTGTGGAAGAGAGATGCTTCAGGTTTCATTTCCTAAAATACGACTCTGACAGGGCAAAACAGCTTCTGTTTGTCATGACTGAGTAGCATTAAAAAAACCTGACATTCTCAGGCAGAACTTTTGCTAATAATAGAAAACAGTATATAATTTTTTAGTTATTACAAAGAGAGAGAAATGAAGGATAAAAAAAAGTAAATCTAGTTTTACATACATTGACCCTAAGGAACATTGCCTCACTCATCTGAAACATCTTATGTACTACTCACCACCTGAAGGCTCTTTCTAAGAAAGGATAATAGTAGTCACTGACTAGTCTCTAACAAACTCTTTAAAATTTTCTACAAATTGAGAAATCCCATCTAAGAAAAGCACAGACTGAGAGTAACAGATCTATTATTCTTCCACATCATTGATTGCCATGGACTATGGCATTCACTTTCAGATTAAAACATCTAAAAATATTTTTTCATATGTGAATAGCTCTATGTGAATGAAGAATAAGAGTTTCTCATATAGTCCAGAAAGAATTAACACAGAGGATAGACTGCAGAATGATTTCACTGATGGAAGAAACTTCCTACCTTGAAGCAATAATCCACCTATCCAGTGCTCTGTCTTTGATGGTAGCACTAGTATGGGCTAACCAGTAAGTGTGGCACATCCTGGAACACAGGAGTCTGTCTATTTTTTGCTTAAAGTCCATTTCTGTCCTATTCCCCTGTAATTCACTAGTTTAGTATTAGGGTTTTTAGAGGCTACATCATTGTCTGCTCTTTTGGTATCTGCTCTTGGACATGTGGCCCATGAATTTGCCCAGTGGAAGTCAGTAGGTACAACAGTCACCCTGAGATAAATAGTGCAATTCAACTGCCACTACTCAGGTTCTAGGGCCACTTTAGATGTCCTAAAAAATTGGTTTTTCTTCTCCTGTTGCTCCAGCCAGTGCTGGTTTCCTGTGAGTCCTCTATCAGGTCTAATCCCATGTAGAGGCTTCACAGAGCCTGTGAACATCTAAAACATAGCTTCAAAAACCTGAGAGATCAGTTTTCCATATGCAGGTATCCATTGCCTTTTAAGATGTTCCAAGGTAACTTGCCCAGCTTCCAAATGCTAATCAATGCCAAGACAATTGTCCAGGGACCCGCTGCTGTACCTGCCATCCTTCTGCAGATTTATCTTATGCTTTAGAGTGTCTCTTATAATACTGGTTTTGTAACTAAATCAAACCCCTTTTATAATTAGTTAGTGGAATATACAAAGTGATAGACTTATATATAGTGTATATATATTTTATATATTTTATATATGTGAAAAAATATATATGTGTATATAATATATATGCGTATACATATACTATCTGTATACTGACTGTAGATATGTTCCTTTAATCCTTTGAGACTAATTATAATGGTGGTTTTTAACCATCATGATTTAAACTGGTGATTTTTTGATTCTATGATTTTCATGTGTGAGATAAATTCCTTTTAAACTCTCAAATTCTTAACTTCTCAAAGATATAATTAAATAATCAGATAAAAATCTATTCAAATGCTTTGTTTTAAGTTTTCAATAAATATAATTTCTTTGAGAATTGTCATAAATCTTTTGATGTGTTGGGAGAAAATAGCAATTAAATGCATAGTTAGCAAAATGTAATTCCTTTTCTCTTATGTACACAGTCCCCCACAAAAAAAATCATGACTGCCTGTAACTCTTTTTAACAAATTCAGAAAATCAACTATGATCACCTTCGAAATAGTACCCTTCTGAGTTGACATGCAGCTTTATATGATGGTACCAATGTTGAAAGCAGTTCCACAGATCATTTTCTGCAAGGATTTTGAGGATCTCCATCATTTTTACTTAAATATCTTCTACCAAAACAAAAGGATTCCTTTGAGCACTGACTTGATCTTTCAGAAGAGGGAGCCAGGTATGGTGAACAGGTTGGGTATTCAAGCAAAATGATGTTATTAGCTGAAAACTGCTTCACAGATAAAGCTTGAAGGGTTGGTACACACGAACATTTTCTGACCAAGGATAAGAAAATGTCTATATTTGAACACATGTTCACTCATACTGAGAGAAGTGTTGAAGTTGAGCATTCTCTCACTGTGACAGGCTAGAACA
>WAAB01001775.1:967-33310 GCA_013389865.1 Piaya cayana
CACAAGAAGGATGTTGAGGTTCTGGAGCGTGTCCAGAGAAGAGTAATGAAGCTGGTGAAGGGGCTGGAGAACAGGCCCTATGAGGAATGGCTGAGAGAGCTGGGGTTGTTTAGCCTGGAGAAGAGGAGTCTGAGGGGAGACCTCATTGCTTTCTACAACTACATGAAAGGAGGTTGTGGAGAGGAAGGAGCTGGCCTCTTCTCCCAAGTGACAGGGGACAGGACAAAAAGGAATGGCCTCAGGCTCTCTCAGGGGAGGTTTAGGCTGAACATTAGGAAAAAAATTTTCATGGAAAGGGTCATAGGGCACTGGAACAGGTTGTCCAGGGAGGGGGTTGATTCATCTTCCCTGGAGGTATATAAGGCACGGGTGGACAAGGTGCTAAGGGGCATGATTTAGTGTTTGATGGGAACGGTTGGACTCGATGATCCTATGGGTCTCTTCCAACCTGGTGATTCTATGATTCTATGAGAATCAGAATGGCTTTTTTGCTGGAAAGCCCACTAAAATGCCGTGGCACCTACCTACACTTTGCTCTTACATTCTGTACCTGCGTTTGAGATGTGCAGAATTTTGTTTATTTCCTTTCAAATGTATTTTGCCTGCCTTAGAGTTTATTCCTGTAAATGGATCTGTATGAGTCTATAACTACTATAAGCATTGTTTGGTGTTTGAAAAGAACAAAAAGAGTCATAAGGGACCAGGTGCCCAGATCAAAGCACAAGTTCTCCACTACAAATGGCATTTTTTTAGAAGGAGCAGGGACTATATCATTGTAACACAGGTCACTAACACATCTTGCTTAGAAATTCAAGCAGTGTGGTATTTCTCTATTTAGAATGTGGTTTCCTCTGACAAACTGCAATAGTAGAGTTTATAAGATAATTCAGTCCAACGCTTTTTTTTTCAGTAGTCATTAAAGTTAACCACACTTCTAGAATTTATTCTAAACTTAATGCAAGGAGTATTAATGAACATTTTGTTAAATTAAAAGATGGATTTGCCACAGCCTCTTCTAACATTTCTTTCCTACTTTAGTTTTTATTTAGATAGACTATATGTACACAGTGGAGGGACTCCTTTCTTTTTGTAGCTGTTTTTTTTATGGTTTTTGTTTGTTTGTTGAAAGAGAGAAACATTAGTCATGGAAATATCTGACTTTCCAGAAGTTCATTAATATGTTGCAACTTTTTTCTTTTTTCTTTTTTTCTTGCTGAGGACTGTCAAAACTTAATGCAATATCAGAACTGAATGTACCTCAAAGTCCATGAGTTCAAAGTACTCTAACTGCCAGCTTGTTACTAGAGGCACATTCTCCCAGGGTAATGACTGACACTGAAAATAGTTTGCATGTATCTGGCATCTGGCATGAAGAACATCTATGACAATGAAACATGCTTTAAGGAGTTTGTATCATTTTGTAAAACACGCACATTCACAGCTGGTTGACTTCCTCAGTTTACTATATCTTTATAATGATTTCACATGTCCAGCACTGTCGCTGAATTTATAAAATGTTCTATCCTAGGATAGGCAATGTTATGTACCCTACTGAAAACAAACTGTGAATTACAGCAATATAAGGTTTTGTTTAGTGTTATGTGAGAACAAAAAGGTAATTAAAAATTTTTGTAACTAAAAATAACTTCCCATCTCTATTCTTAAACTATAGTTTATAAAAATATGTACTTCTTAAAGAAATGGAAGTAGATCATCCTTAGGTAATTCTGTTGGGGTTATGAATTTTCTTCTAAAAAAATGATTTATTGACAATTTGAATTAAAATGTATGTTCAAAATATGTCCAAATTTTAATATCAGCCAAAATAAAATAAAGTCCAGATATTGTGCTTGGCATGTGACTCTGTCTTTGTGCTAAGCATATAGGTCATCATTCACCAAAGTAACACAGATTATATTTGGCTTCGCATACTGTGATAGCCTAATTTAGCATTTGGACAGCTAACCAGTTTGCTTACCCTGAAAGGCTTAGAAATACAATTATCTGTGAATTGTGTAGGAGGAGATGAGCTCTCAGATAATTTAATCAGGACTTACAGCAACTTGTGGTGATCAGAAAGGATAGCTGGGTCATGTAGCTATATATAGAGAAAAAAAACCCTACTGAAAACAAAATTGAAGTTTTTAGAAAAAATGTTTCCAATTTTTAGTTCATTTAGGAATGGAAAACAAGAAGGAAAGACCTACAGTAGTTTTGTGTAGGGAAGTATAAGAAAATGATAAGATATTATGGTAAAGAGATAAATGAGATGAAAGTAAGGGAGAGAAGAGATGCAACAGGAATAACTTAGAATTCCACATAAAATCCAGTATTTACTTTTGATCTTGAAAAGGAGACAGCAGAAGTTACAATAAAGTCCAGAAGATTATTGTTTTGTTATTCTTTGCCAGACAAGACTGTGCCATGTTTGAGACCAGTGTGAGAAATGATGTTCAGTATTCATAAATGCAAGTTCAAACAGCGGAGGGGAACATTTATATTGTATAGCTTGAATGATATATAGTTATGAATCCTACCTGGACATCTTAGTAGACAGCTTCGTGGAAACCTCTGCTTGGGGTGCAATTATGATTTGCAAGTTTAGAAAGTTATACAGTGTAGTGACAATAAGTTTCTTAATGTCTCTTACATAAAACCATCTGGAAGAGCAGCTAGTACTGACTTATATAAAGATAGATAGATATATATATTGAAAAATTGAGTCAATTCAGAGAATAAGAGTAGGAATGCATTACCACAAGCTGTTCAATGTGGTATGTGGAAACTTATAAAATGGTGAATGGTGTGAAAAAGAGGAATCAGGTGTTTGTCTTTTCTCTTTATGCAGGAAAAGGGGGGTGGATAGCCATTATAAATGTAATAAACAAACAAGAAGAAACATTTTCATCTTAGAATCATAGAATCACCAGGTTGGAAATGACCCACCGGATCATTAAGTCCAAACATTCCCACCAATCTCTAAATCATGCCCCTCAGTACCTCATCCACCCGCACTTTAAACACCTTCAGGGAAGGCGTGTCAACCACCTCCCTGGGTAGACAATTACATTGCCCAATGACCCTTTCAGTGAAGAATTTTTTCCTTGTTTTGAGCCTGAACCTCCTCTGGTGGAGCTTGAGGCCATTCCCTCTTGTCCTGTCCCCTGTCACTTGGGAGAAGAGGCCGGCTCCCTCCTCTCCACAACTTCATTTCAGGTAGTTGTAGAAAGCAATAAGGTCTCCCCTCAGCCTCCTCTTCTCCAGTCTAAGCAACCCCAGCTCTCTCAGCCGTTCTTCATAAGACTTGTTCTCCAGCCCCTTCACCAGCTTTGTTGCTCTTGCCTGGACACGCTCCAGAGCCTCAACATCCTTCTTGTGGTGAGGGGAAATCAGGTGTAATGTCTCATTTTCTGGGAACAAAAAGTGTTGTTAAGGTCATAAAAATTAAAAAAAAAAGTCCTGTTGGGTCAACATTGGTTATCTAATCCAGAATTTTGTAGCAATAATAGGCTGCTTAGGGAGAACCTGCATCACATGACCAGTTGTTGATGTCTGCCTTTACATATCTGAAACTGTTGTTTGGGACATCAGAGAATACTTACAATTCAGATCTTTTAGCATGTATGAATGCCTCTGTCATCCCTGAATAATTAA
The DNA here is from genome assembly GCA_013389865.1 of Piaya cayana. Taxonomy (NCBI): domain Eukaryota; kingdom Metazoa; phylum Chordata; class Aves; order Cuculiformes; family Coccyzidae; genus Piaya; species Piaya cayana. The sequence continues at coordinate 4,622 of WAAB01001775.1, forward strand.
TATTTAATGTGTTGACATTGCCTCCAAATCTGCCTCTCAATTTCCACAGAAGAGCACCACTTGTAAACCTTGACTTTCTTTACTTACTTTAATCACACTCCTCTATTAGTTATGACAAATACCTTCTATTCTAAGTACTGCAGCCTTTTAGTACCTGCTTGTATGACAGCTGCTCCCTCCCCTTGCTCAGTTCAGTTGCCTTTCTCTGCACTTTCTCCAACTCCATCCACTGTTTCCTCCTTGAGATAATTCAAGCTGCATAGCACACTTTGTACTCCAGGGTTCAATATCCTAGTCTTCACTAGGATGCTTTTAAGAGTTCTTAAAACTCCCAGCAATGCCCAGTGCTTATTTTGTGGCCTTTTTGGCTGCCACCACATAGTGGGTGCATGGTTTTGCTATGCTAGCAGTGGTGGCTCCAAGTTCTCTGTTGTCAACAGGAACTGTCAGATTCAGCATTAGGTTATAGTGCCTAGACACATTTGTTTGCACACATAAGTACATTTTTGCCTGCTTTCACAGCTTTGGGGGGTCTTTCTTGATTTCCTCCTTATCAGCTGCAGAGTTTGATTTGGAAAGGTCCAGCCTCCTCTCTGAATTCCCTTTCCTAGGTCACTGATGAAGATATTGGACAAGACCAGCATCTGGGGGATGCCATTGCTGACTTGCCTTCAGCTTGTGCAGCAATGGTTAAGCCCTAGCATTTGCTTTTGATCCTTTGATTTGGGTTCAGTCCATAAATGGATGTTTTCTCCAGTCTACTGGATTTTAATTTTCCTAATAGCTTTTGGAAATACCATTGTGCTAAGTTCATGGAATTCCTTTCATTCACATGTTGTCAGACATTCTCATATAACGTCAGTTTTTTAAGATTGGCAGGTTTTCCCCTTAAAGGAACCATCCTGGCATTTTCATGTCATACTGTATCCACTTCCTCAGTTACCTTATTTGTTGCTATTTTAGATATTATAGCTTTACTAGAGATGAAATTCAAACTTATCAGTCTGTATTAATTCCTCCTAGAGCGTTGCAGAGAAAGGGAGTTTCTTGGGAAAAGACCAGTTCTCTTACAGGGTGACTGTGATGAGAATTCATATAACAAAGGAAACCACACAAATTTATTCACTGTACAGTCTTATATTGCAAAAGCAGTAGATGCTGATTATTTTGGAATAGGCAGTCAGCTGCATATTTCCTGTTCTTTTTCAGTTTTTATGGTGATGATTTCCAAGAAGCTTCATGTGCCTTCTCATGAGACTTGATGCTCTTTTGATCTAGTCTCTGCTGATCAGTTCTTCATTTTATTTTTTTCTGCAGACCAGTCAGACGAAAAGAGGATATCACAGAAGTCAAATGTGAATGTCAATCCTTTTTGATATTCCTTGGAGAAGAATTTAAGAGAAATTCCTTATTGGAATAAGAAAATCCATTATAATCTCTATTTATCTGTAGTTTTGTCTATTTTACTGCTTTTGAGATTTTGTTGAGGTTTTGTTCCCCTTTTTCATTTTTTCCCATAATGTCAGGAAAGTACAAGACTTTTCATATTTGTCTCCCCCTTGTTAACTACAAAAAACCCCTCGACAGCTCTCCTTAAGGAACTGCTGTTGTTGTGTCTGTATATGAGGCACTGGAAGCTTAGTTTGGATTATATTCTTTTCCAGTCTATTCGCTTTAGAGCTCTCTCCCTTGGGAAGCTTAGCCTCAGGCTTTTATGACACTGATACAGTACTATGTGATACAAGGGGAATTTTCCCCCCTAACATTAATCCAGCTGTAATGATAGAGGATCCTGTGCTGCAGTTTGCAGCAGTGCCTTATCCCTTGGAAGTTCTGGAGTTCACTGGCTCCCTTTCTGTCTGCACTTTTGCACTTGAATTTTCCATGCTTAGGAGCATTTGTCTGTACAAACCCTCTGAAATTGGATATACTGTACAGTTTGGGCAGCCCACGGCCTTTCTTCAGGTGATACAGTTCAAACTGCTAGAATCAAACACTTCTTTCATCTTCATGCTCTTTGTAATTCTTTGTTGCAGGAATGCTTTAAAATACTAAATGGTGGTTTCTGTTTGCTCTCATCATTCTGTCACACACCTGCATAAATAATAAAAGTAGTTAAAGTATCTGGAAGCTAACTAATTATGCTCTACAGTATCCTTGTATTGGAAAGAAGCAATTGGAGAATTTCCTGTAGTAAAAGATATAAAATACTTTTTGGTTTTTTACAATATTTTTTTAAAGCACGTCTCTCTTAACTTTTACAAACAGTATTTATATCTTTTTAGAAGTATATTTAGCTGATGATTTTTGGTTGAAAATATTTCTGAGTATGACTGATATTTTTCTGTTGGATCTGAAACAGAACTATTCCTACTTGTATGAGCAGACTGTGCACAATGGCCATGTTGTTGAAGTGTACTGAAATATTCACCTAAATTTGCTGTCAGGTGTATCATTGCAGTTTAAAAACAACTGGAAAAAAAAAAAAGTCACTGTACATACTTGAGTTTTGCACTGGTGGAAATGAAATGAAAAATCTGTCCCTGGAAGGCTTTGATATTCAAAATGAGCATTCACTGAATATTGAGTGCATAATTAAATCCCACACTTCTATCGCTGTTCTGGATTTCAATCCGTTCAGGCAAGCTATCACCTGCTGATGCCAGAAGTGTATCCAAAGAGAAAAAGACTTCTTTGGACCATTGAGATAATAGCCTTATTCCAAGTCTCTTGATGGAATTGCAGACATAGATGGTCTCCTCTCTTGATACACAATGGTCTAAAAGGAAAGAACTAGTACATGGATATTTCACTATGAACAAAACACTTTAAGCAATTTTTCAGGTGAGGTTAACAATGCTGAAGTGTTAATACAGTCTGTCCTGGTGAGCCTTCAAAACCACAAAAAAAGAGTTACATACCTCCTAAAGATTGTTTTCTTCCAAATTTTATATTTAACTTTGAAAAAGTTGTGTTGGTTTTTTTATTTTTCTTTTGTGAAAGATCATTTCAAAAAGGTTCTTTGGTTCATATCCCCACTGAAACCAATGCAAGATTTACTGGTTTGTGTAGTGAGGGAGATTTGCAGTTAAATGTTTAATTTAAGCTTAGATAGTCCTGACATTTCTGCTATATTGAACAGAAATATATTAAAATTGAAAAGCTAACAATAGTTGGGCTACAGGTGGAACCATGTTGTTTCTTGGTATTCCATGGGAGACAGTCTATGGTCCCTGTTCTGCTTCACAGCTTTCTTTACATATTTCAGAAGTCCTTCAATTCAGGGGTTTTTTTCATGGCAAGTGCAGGAAAGAAGGGCTCATCATCTCTTTAAAACTTTCTCCTCATTCATGAAAGATCACAGGGCCGTTGATCAGGGCTTTTGAATGCAGAATTACAAAGCAATTATCCAATTCTTTCCATAATAGCCTCAGTTAAAATAATAAGATTTTCCTTTTGCAAATCACTACTTTCAGTATTGATGTAAATCAGTGAAGTAAGAATACCCCAAGCGGTATTAAGTCAAGGACGACCTTTCACTTTTTACCTCCACCCATCTCCCAGGAATTCCATAAATCTCAGAAAACCTTTAGGGTTTCAAGACCAAATTACATTGGCTGAAGCAAGGCCTTTGAAATAACTTGGACTGATTGTGTGGTAGTAATTTGCTTCAATCTGCTCCTACATATTTGAGTTAGAAATATTTGCTTGATTCTTTAATTTATGCAGATATGAAATTGTGAGCAATTCAGACTGGAAAAATATATTTGATTAACTAATCATTTTTGGTTTAAGAGTGTTGTCCAGCAGCAGAGTTGTAGATATAAATTTACAGTTTGCAACTTATTGCTTCATTGTAGAGGCTAATATTCAGATTTTCTATTTAACACTTGTTCTGTGTGATTCATCTATAAATGACTTTGACTTTGCAAAGAACACTTGCTTTTGTGATGCAAAATTGAGGCTAGTTCTTTGTAAAGGAGCTTAGGCTGGTTAATATGGACCCGAAGCTGACTGATGGTCAGTCCCCACAATGGATTAAATACAAATCTACGTAAAGAACTGTGACCTTTTTTTCTTGAAAATCATAAAGGAGTTTTCATTAATGGATCAAAGTCATACTGGCAACTGGGAGAAGACATATCTTTTGCATGAGGACCATATTACTTGCTTCTAGACTTAAAAAAAGTTGGGGTTTCCCGTAAAATACTATCAATGTCATTTTTTAAATAGTACTTCTAGGACTAGTTGCCTAGGGCTTTTCCCACTGGGTCTAATATTTGTGTCTATTATTTTAATTCTATATTTTAATAATTGAAGCTCAGAAGTCATTATAATTGTTCAGAAAACAATATATCCTTCCTATAGACCGCTAATCAGGTAGCCTGTGATCACGACTGAAATTATAGAAATGATAAATCAGATGGCTATGGCAATGTCAACAAGGCAACTATCTGTACAAAACCAAATCAATTCCACTTTCCAATGGTATGATCTATGCATGTAATTTTAATGACAAATTTGTTTAAAACTTGTCAGATGTACATGTTAGCAACATGTACCAGTGTTTACAATGTTGTCTCTCAATGAAAATCTTTCAACTTTATATATTTCTTTTATTTAGAATTACCAGTTGATCTTGTTTGACCCAAGACTTTCTAATTCTTTGCTTACAGAATTTTCTCTCATTTGTTTATCATTCTTTTGAGCTCTTCCTCACGGTCCTCCAAGGAAAATGTATTTAAGTACCTAAGCACAGTAATAATTTTTTTCCTAGTATTTGAAGTGACTGTGGGTAATTCATTCCATTCAGTTATATCTTGAAACATAAATGCCTTTTTTAAGGTCTATAGAAAGCAATTATAAAGCTGGTAACTTTGAACTATTGAACTGCATGCCCCAGTGCTGTCGGCAATGCTAAAAATGGGAATATTAGATTAAATTTTTTCAAGCAGAAAGTTCTAATAACTCAAGTAATAATATTCATTAACTTCTATTTACACCATTTTAATCAGAATCCACATTGTATATTTGTTTTATTTTTTTTTCAGAAAACTATTAAAGCTTTAGCCAAATGCTTATTTCACAGTATATGCTAATTCAGATTTGGTATACATTATGGTTGAATTATCAAAGGTGGCACACTATTGCATAGCTTGGCTTTGATTTGAAGGCGTGGGACAGTAAGTGCTACAGTAAGTTATTACTAGGGTGGGTTAGCAATTACAATGTCATGCACTGAAATAGCACAAAAGCAAACACACATTTGTTGGTGAAGAGTTGAGCCTACAGAAGTGACAGCATGGTGAGGCATCCAAGCCTCACTTGTGCTGATTGAAGCTGAGTATGAGGAGATGAACGGCTTTGCAATTAAATCTGGTGAGGCTTTCCCTGGTTCCCTAAGTAGGTCTGACAGTTAAGTGCCAGCCAAGCTGCTCAGTATGTGCTATGAAGAAAAAGTGGGTATATCTGATGAGAGATAAAATCAGTAGGAGAGGATATTCAGAATGACAGTTTGAGATTTATTTCAGTAAGTTCTGCTGGACTTCTCAGGTTGTTGGGTTCTGTGACTGTTCTTATTTCAGTTCAGTGCAAAATGCTCAATTCTGTCCTGGAATAAGTTAAAACCTTTCTGACTGCCAAGGCTTTGGGCATGGTGCCTGGCAGGAAAGTCTCCCTGCTCAGGAGCTGATAATAGTGCAAGATTTGCAAAAGAGAAGACAAAAGACTTAAATGCTGCTTTCTTGGCGCCCTGTAAGAGAAAACAGCAGGGGAAGAAGAGCAGCACTGCAGATGTGAAGAAAGATAATGGTATCCAGGTTAAACCTGCAGCTTCTTGATTAACACAGGAGCACAGAAACTCATATATGTATATTGTATAGCTGCATGAAAAGAGCAAGTGCCATGGTACCGAGATGTCATCTTATTAATTTTCCTTCCTTAAAAGGTTTATTAGACCATGGCTTATACTTTTGCTTGGCTTCTTACCACTACTATTGTCAAGGCTTAGATTGTTCACTGTAATGGAGATTCATGTTGGATAAAGTAAATGGAGCTGCTTTTCATTGCCATTATCATTATTTAAAAGGTTTCTCAGAGTCGGATCTTGCTATCAGTGCCACAGATCAGCGCATCCCTAAAAAGTGACCAAAGAGCAGTGTCCTGAGAATGTATTCATCTCTTATGGTGCCTGACATAAGAACTGCTGATAAAAAAAATAATTATTGGGAATTGTCACTAGTAAGGCTCCTGCTTATTAATGGTATAACATACAGAGATTTTATTTCCCCCTCACTCTTTTGAATGTGTTGCTCTTGGCTTTTGTGAATATGGCTGCTCTGATGACAGCTACAGCCATTTCATTTGGTAACTGCACTTGTTCTAGATGTAACAGGCTCAGAATATTTTTCCACACAAGGAGGGGCTTGAAGGACTCCTTCAGATTGCAGATGATAACATTATCTTGCCTTTATGCATCATAGGCTGTATTTTCACTAGGCATGACTTCCCTGATAGGAGCAATCCTCTGATTTAGGCAGGGCCATTTTTTATTTTTTTAAAAAGCATGTATCCAGAGCCTGTCTACTTTCTTCCGCTATATGCCTGTTCATCGTGCTTCCAGATTAAAATGCTGTTCTCAATAGGAAAGATTTCAAAGTTGTGCTACTTATTGCCATATTTTTTATTCACCTGCTAGGTGTTGTGGTTAAAGCTTACTTGCTTCCATTTCATAGCTAAGCATATTATTCTTGTCCTGTAGTCTAAGTTTCTGAGCAACTGTTGTATGCGTGGATTTGCCAACTCCTACTTCAGTACTAATACCTTGTGGTGTATTCTGTGTCTGTGTGAGTGTGCTTGCTGGTTGTTTGTCTAAGTAACATCTGCTCATCAAGGGTTAGTGACATAATCCCTGTTCAATACTTATTTTTCATGATTTTTGCTTTTCAGCCCCATTGAGAGTGTATCCTTCAGTATGTAATCTGCATCTGTAGAAGTCTCTCCCCCTTTCAAATATACACAAGTTACCCACCCATTAATATCCATAGAGTGTCCCTGATTTCCTTTATAGGCTGCACTTCTTCATGAAGATGTACTTTCCTTTGGAAAACCATAGGTTTCAAACAGCTCTGGAACTGTCTGGGGTATTTTGCCCAATGCGTACTGGAAAATAAGCGGCTGTCTTACTGCAGCCTGGTCACTTGCATCTGCACTGCCAATGACCAACTTTCATATTTCAAACTTGATATATAGCAGATTTCATACTACTGAAGCCATCAGTGGAATTTGTCTTTGAATAGTTGCTTTTATTCTTTAATATCGTGTATTATCATAACGAGACTCTCAGCAGTAACAGAAGTAGATGCAAAAGAAGAGAAATCCCAGACCTTGTATTTGAAGCCCAAGACTTCTCTAGGTAGCCTTGCTAGGGAGGAGCAACCATTTATTTTTATCCCTTTGTTTTAGAGGCCATGCATCTCCCTGCACATAGCTATTGTGTGATAGTCACAAATAATAAAGGTAAGAAGATTCTTGCAGCTTGTCTTAAGAGCAGCCTGGGTCAAACCTTAATTTTGTTTGAAATTGGGAGTAGAAGTGTTATGTGATAATGTGACTATAAAAATCGTATCTATAAATTGTCACAGAAGATGTATCAGAAATAGACATTAGGCATCATTTGAGAAATCCTGTGAAAAACAGAGGGAGCATAAGCTGAGTCAAAAAATCCTGAGATATAATGATGTTGAGTGTATGGTTCCCCCATAAAACAACAATCTAGGAGCAAATGTGCTTCAATGAGACACTTCTACCACACTGCTCTGAAACAACCATTAACAGTGGTGAGTCAGTGCTCTGTGTTCTTGCACTGTAACTAGGAGTGGTGTGTAGAGCTCCAGTTTTAATGAATTTGTACCCTTCTGGCTTCTGCTTCTTTCTCATCCTTTGGTATAACTCCTTTACCTTAAGAGTGCCAAATCGTTTATAAACCGATGTAATTCTTTTCCTCTCAAAGACAAGATATGTAATGGTTTTCCATACACCTGTGTTACTGAAGGACATGCAGATGGACCAAACAATCTCAGCTAAACTACTTGGTGATTGCTAGTAAGTACTTCTTAATTCTCCCAATTTGCTAGATTTCTTTGAGGGAGAATGTTCTGGACTGCAAATTTGGGAGACTGAATATTAATCTTATTTGGTTAAGGAAGTGTTATTGGATTTTCTGAAATGTAAAGAGATAAAGATGAGGAACCAGTTGTTAAATGGGAGGAAGACATATCGATTAGGCTGCACCATAGTTTTTGCTCAGGTTAATATATTCTAAGAATAGCAGTGGCACAATGGGAAACAACATCTGAGTAACAGAGGAAACTTTGACCTAGAATCCCCCAGAACAGCTTTTTAAATTCAAATATATCGGAGAAAAGCAGATGCCAGTTGCTTGTTGATTAGTACTCTGTGAAAATGGAGCCGGTGTCCCAGTCTGCCAGAAATGATGATCTAAGAGAAAGTATATTGGCTGTGACTTGATGCCTTGCTAAAAATCTCAAAAGATAAAATGAAGGATTAAAAAAAGTGGATTTTATATGCACAAGAATTTTCACTAGTTTCTGAAAGACTGTTTGACAGATCTTTGAAGTTCATAGGTTGTTCCTGTGGAATAAGAGCATGCAGAACAGCTTCTGGGAAAGCCTCAGAGAATAGACAGAAAACAAATTATATACCCAGAACAAGTCTGAAAAGAGAATTGGCACAGAAAATAGTACAACCATTGCCCACTTACTCCATCCTGTGACTTGAAGATTTGGTTTCCAAATCCGTCAGCTGTCTCTCTTTCATGAACAGTATATTAATTTTCAAACAATGATAATACCATCTGTGAAATAAACTCTGAACTTTGAGTTCAATGGAGGAAGATAGAAAAAAAATGAATCTGACTTAGAAATGAGAGGATGAGAGCTCATGACCAAACAGAAACTCAAGAAGGTATTTAGGAGGTGGATGGAGAAGTTATAACATTCAAAAACTGTGTTTGTAATAGCAACTTCATTTTTATTAGATTTACCAAACTGATAAACTGTGTTATATGGGGTGTGAATTTGGACTGTAGCACAAATGCAATTCAAATGTTATGGAAAGTGGATCACCACTGAAATTCTGTGTTTAGACTTATCAGGAATTATGTTGAATTTTTATAAGCTTCCATTCAATTTAGTTCTAATTTAGACTCCTATGCATAATGTGTCCTCTGTTTGTGGGGTTTCAGAATGGCAAATTTGCTCCCTCTCTTACTTTTTTTCTATTGTCTCTCAATCTTTTCATTATACCATTTGACTATGGTGACACATATGCCCAGATTTGAACTAATTTTCACTAGGAAATCATAAAATAAATGGTAGCCCAAGAACAGTACCTTTGTTTCCTTCTCCTATTACTCTTTGTAATTAAATCCCTAGATACCCTTGAGTGTCAGCCACAAATATTTAAGAGATGGTTTTTTTCCATGTATACAAGCATCTTCCTCATTGACTGCAGAATTGTAGCTTTACTGCAAGGAAGACAAAATCAGTCTTCTAGACCAATAATGTTTATTGATTCATTGATGCTGATGCAGTTGAACAATACAGTTATTCCATATATTGGTGAGCCACTAAGTTTGAGAATTTTGGATTTAAGGGCTGGAGCCTAAACTTGCTGTGGTTCTATTGTGTTCAGTTCTATTGGTTTTCTTTCTTGCCTTTCTTTGTGTTGAATTAAACAATTTTTGGTGTTTCATTTCTTAAATATTTTAAGTTAGTTGCCTATGCTAGGATGATTCAGCTTTATTTCATTTCTAATATCAAGACTTGCTGGGAGAGTAAAATAAGAGGTAGAAATTAATCTGCCTTGAAACTACTAATACGTATTCATAACCAAGTCCTCCCAAGCTTTTGTCACATTTCATTAATGCTGTGGTTTTGCAATAAAGTTACACAATACTGTCTTAAGTAAAAAGGATGTAATTTAGTAAAATATTCTTGCCACAGCTCTTCATTGTCTCTCCCACCTCCATCATTTCAAAAGGGCCTGGATTTTCCCCTAGAGAAGACTTGGAGAGGAGACTTGGCATCATAAACCAATAATTTATTGCACTTTTATAACAAAGAATTATTAATAATTTTATCTAGTTTCTAAAATTCAGACGACAATCAACTACTCTTATGAGCAGTAATGTAACAGACTTTCTACTTTGAAGAAGCTGAATTTGCTATGCCATTCTAAGTTTCACAGCCAACAGGATGCTTCAGGTTCAGATTTTTTCTTATTGCAAAATACCATTTCTGCTGTTTTATCTTCACAGTGTTTAGAAGTTGAATAGCTATGTTCTGAAAAATGACTTATCTTTGTGATTAATTCCACTGATGGAGGAGAGAGTGGCAACAATAAGTGACATATTATATGTTTTCATCTAATGAGGTTTTTCTTTTGATGAAGGTTAATGTTCAGCAAAGTGGCTGAGGTAAAGCAGACCTCTTAGTTTGAATGATGTATTACACTTCTATATATGTCTGAGTACTTTACTATAGGGTATTACATTTGTTCTGTACTATGTAGCTCCAGTGATCTCAAGGTTAACAGAATATCTGTTAAATATATGCTTAAAATGCATTAGGGGTGTTCTTAATAGTTAGCAAGGCAAGAATATAGTAGTAAGCAAGGTATGTGATGCTGTGGTTCATTGAGTCCTAATTGTTTCAAACTGTTATTGATCAGAAAAAATAAGACTCTGCTGTGGTTCTCTTAATAAATACTGAAGAATATGGCTTCAGTTTTTAAACAAGCTTTCAAAATGATTCTTGTAACGTTCAGATAGAGCAAAGGGTAAGAAAGGAGATATGCTGAAAACAACTAAGAGAATTGAATAATTTCTGGGTATGATGGGAAAAGTACGAAGCATATTGAAGCTAGGGGGGGATAATAGTGGGTATCAGATATTTGGAGGAATGTATCAGCACAGCAATACTGACTTCAGTGTTGTTGAACCTGTTTTCCATCAGTTATAAATGGAAATTCAGCGGCAGTTGCTGAAGTAGTTCAGTTTGCTAAACCATTTTCACACTTTCCCAGATTATTTATTTGTCTCTGTATGTGTGTAGCTATAAATCACTCCAGGTCAGGTATAACTTGACCTGCCTTTAACTCTTGAGGTTTGTGTCTCAGGGATGTATTTTTCTATATTATTAGTTTTTCATGTTAACAAACCTTTTCTTTTATATTCTTTCTCAGATAACTATTTCTTGAATAACTAAAACATGCTGTCATACCAGTGATGTCACAATAATCACAGATGTCACAGATTTCACTTATGTCACAATAATCACAGGCATGACAGATGTCACTGATGTCAGAATAGTCACAGTCATCACAGATGTCAGTGATGTCACAATAGTCACAAATGACAAAGACATCAGTGATGTCACTATAGTCAGAGATGCCACAGTCATCACAAGTGTCACTGATGTCACAATCATCACAGACATAACAGGTTACATTGATGTCACGATTGTCACAGTCATCACAGACTACACTGATGTCACAATAGGAAAAAACCTCACAGATGCAACTGATGTCAAAAAAGTCACAGACGACATAGATGTCACTTATGTCACAATAGTCACAGGCAGCAAAGTTGTCAGCTATGTCACAATAGTCACAGATGCCACAGACATTTCAAATGTCGCTGATGTCACAGTAGTCACAGTTATCACAGATTACACTAAAGTAACAATTGTCACAGATGTTACAGATGACAATGATTTCACAGATTTCATAGATCTCACTGATGTCACAATAGTCAAAGGTGTGACAGGTGTCACTGATTACACAATAGTAATCGACTTCACAGATGTCAGTGATTTCAGAATGGTCACAGATGTCACAGATATCCCTGATGTCACAATGGTAGAAGACGTAACAAACTTCACTAATGTCAAAATCTGCACAGACTTCACATTTCTCACAGCATTCTGCTTCAGAAGGTGTCAGTATCTGGCCTGGACAGGCACACACTCTCCTGGGTGCAAAACTGGTTGGATGGCCAGGCCCAGAGAGTGGTGGGAAATGGTGTTCAATCCAGCTGGAGGCCAGTCAAAAGTGGGGTTCCCCAGGGCTCAGTGCTGGGTCCAGCCCTGTTCAATGTCTTCATCAATGACCTGGATGAAGGCATTGAATGCACCCTTAGCAAGTTTGCAGATGACACTAAACTGGCTGGAAGTGTCAATCTGCTGGAGGGTAGGGAGGCTCTGCAAAGGGATCTGGACAGGCTGGACCACTGGGCAGAGTCTAATGGCATGAGGTTTAACAAGGCCAAATGCCAGGTCCTGCACTTGGGGCACAACAACCCTATGCAGTGCTACGGAGTAGGAGAAGTCTGGCTGGAAAGCTGCCAGGAGGAGAAGGACCTGGAGGTGTTGGTTGACAGTCTACTGAACATGAGCCAGTAGTGGCCCAGGTGGCCAAGAAGGCTAATGGCATCTTGGCCTGTATCAGAAACATTGTGACCAGCAGGGCCAGGGAGGTTATTCTTCCTCTGGACTCGGCACTGGTGAGACCACTACTTGAATACTGTGCTCATTTCTGGGGCCCTCACCACAAGAAGGGTGTTGAGGCTCTTAAGCGTGTCCAGAGAAGTGCGATAAGGCTGGTGAAGGGGCTGGAGAACAGGTCTGATGAGGAGCGGCTGAGAGAGCTGGGGTTGTTTAGCCTGGAGAAGAGGAGGCTGAGGGGAGACCTCATTGCTCTCTATAACTACCTGAAAGGAGGTTGTGGAGAGGAGGGTGATGGCCTTTTCTCCCAAGTGACAGGGGACAGGACAAGAGGGAACAGCCTCAAGCTCCACCAGGGGAGATTTAGTCTACACATTAGGAAAAATAATTTGCAGAAACGGTCATTGGGCATTTGAACAGGCTGCCCAGGGAAGTGGTTGAGTCACCTTCCCTGGAGGTGTTTAAGGCATGGGTGGACAAGGTGCTGAGGGACATGATTGTTTTTGATTGGAATGGTTGGACTGATGAGCCGGTGGCTCTCTTCCAACCTGGTGATTCTATGATTCTATGATTCTATGATATTCTTCTCTGAACAATGCATTAATTCTGTAATATTTTTGCATTATATGTGACCAAGATTCCTCTGCTGCTTCAGCCTGACTAGACCAGAACAGTTTATTAGCATTACTGTGAGGTGGTGGAAATAACATCCAAGATTAGCATTAAGTAGGCATTTACTGTTAGAAATAACACTGACATTTCTGTGTGGGCTTCTTCAGCTACCCATCTCTGAAGTACCTCATAACAAATCATTAATTCAGAAGGCTTGTGCGTTTTGGAAACAGAAAATTTCCTCTGGAAAGACTTTCAGTATTACTGCAGAGGGACTAACTTCCTGATTTAGATACCAGTATTCAGGTGGCCATGCCACAAATGTGATAGGAGAAGAAGGATAACTTGGAGATGTCTTGAGAAACGGCGGGTTCAGAACTTCCCCTGTGAAAACAGTGACAATAAGAGAACTGTGGTTGTGGAGAAGATAGAATCTGACTCTTCTAGAGGTGCACAGGCAACATGCACAACAGAAAATGGGCAATTTGACAGAATATACTAAAAATATGTTTCACCCCACAGGTAGCCAGCACTAGAACAGGCTAACCAGAGGATATTCCACTGGGCATGGTTCTAGGCAGTCTACTTTAGTTGGACTCTACTGTAGAAGACCATTGAACATCCTTCCTAACCCAAATCATTCTGTGCTTTTGCAAGGTGCAGTGGCATGAGCAAATAAGCCTTCACCGTTTAACTTCCCTGTTTCCCTTTTTTTTCCTTTAAACCGTTTCTTTAACAATCTTCAGTGTACTCTATTTTACTTAAACTCCGTACACAATATTTTGGACAAGAGTATTTGTTTCTAAAGCTCTTGCTGAAACAAAAGGATTAATGTTTTGAGATTTAATAGTCTCCAGTTTAGCTAAACTCAGTAAATCTTTCACTGGGCTGATGAAGAGTGTGATAGACAGCATGATGACAGTATTGAATCTTTTTTCTTTAATATTGAGGAATTACTGAAGAATTTAAAGGGACAACACAAAATTAGAACAGGATGATTAAAATAATCTACTGTTGATGTGCACACCATAATGAAGTTTGGAAGCAATCTTAATGGAGTCAAAATGAAGTGTTGCCAACTAGCTTTTGATATAGCAGTCATTTTGTAAACCAGTTGAAATGTACTTCATTACAGAACTAGCATAGAAATCTTTTGAGGGAACAAATCCCAGAATCAAGGAGACCAAGCACAACTAAAGTTATGGTAAACTGTTTTCACATGATTTTATTAAAATTACTCTATTTTTTTTTAATAAACTCACTACCAGAATGTTGAGCTGTGTCAACAAGTGAATCCTCAACGGTAACCACAATACTTTGATGGACAGTTGCTAAACTAAATTTGGAAAGGATTATTGTCATTGCATGTATTTTTATAAGAAAAAGAATGTATGGAGGCATGAGATATTTTAGTACAGATGCCATGGTGTTTGAAAGCAGTTGTTTTATTTTTATGTTTTGTTTTGGTTTGGTTTTTTTATTGTCAGTTTACTTGACTTGCTATATATTTGCCTTAGTTGTCTGATGCATAATTGCAGAGTGCAGATAGATTGAACATGTTTGTGATATAACTACTACAAACTTATACCAGTGTAAGGCTTCCATTGGTTTAAAATTAGAGGAAAAGCTATTTTAAGTTTTTCTGTGATAGACTTGTTTTGTTTATTACGGCATAGTTTGAATTGCTAGTCTTTGAAACAGCAGTTGTTGCTGATTACTGACATTAAATGCTACCTTCAGAAAATGTGCCTTTTTTTTCTCCAAAGTACAAGCAAGATGCATAAAAAAATAATAATTACATAGCTCAAACGGGAAAGTATGCATTTTCTCCCAATGTAAAGCCACAGGAAAATAGAAGCTTCATTCTCTGAACTCAAAATTCAGCTTTCAAATGAGTATGAAACTTTCCCATTAATTCATAATCGAATGGTACTCAGCTTCTCTAATTTAAAAGGATTATTCAAGAGACAACATAATTGATCTTTTCTTAGATATTTTGCTTTTGGGTTTTTTTTCCAAGAAATGGCAACTTTGTCCCATTTTATCTGTATTAAAATAATGCAAAGCTGTATGAACTTTCTTGATTTCATTCTGCGATAGTATCCCAAACTATCTTTTACTTCAGATACTTCAGGATTCATGAAGATGGATTTTTAAATTCAGGCTGTGACACCTAGTTTAAAAAAAGATGTTCAGGCCTTAAATCTGAATTTATACTTGCTTCTTAGTGTGTTGAAATAATATATAATATCACATGAATTATCATGAAGAAATCTGAAATTTTTAATGAATAACATGCTAATCCTGTACTACCAATGAATTTTTCACATCTAAGGACTTACTAGCAGTATGCATAACCCACCATGTTTTGTGTGACAAAGCAAATCTTTTTGTCATTCCTACTTTGACACAATCAGTAAATCAATGAATAGTGCAGAATTACACTTTATTTGTAAAATCAGAACTATGTGAAGCAGTTATTTGAGTCTTCAAAGGACCCAATATACATTGAAATAATCTGATTAGAATGATACTGCAGACAGCTAATTCAGCAAGTGACAATTTTGCTCTATAGTGTCAAAGATTAATAAGCTAGATTGCTACAGAGTAGGAATAGTTGATTTTAATTAAAACCTTATATTCCTAAAATAGGTGTGGAATGCATTGACAATTTGAGTACCCACAGTGTTTTGTGTATATGGAATTCTTGGTTTTTAAATATTATCAGCTTTCTGATAATAGTATAAAAGCATAATTATTCTTTTCAACAATTACATGGCAAAAAGGCAGCAGAAAATGTTAAGTTGAGATAGTGGACAGCTTTCTGATTAAAGCATATTAATTCATTACTGTTTTGCAGACCTTCAGACCTTGATAAACTTGGAAGGCTGGAAATTTAAATTATGACACTGAAATAATTTAGTTAGGCCTCTAATTTTTTTAATCTGTTTATTAGAGATGAGAAAGTTGAAATGCTTTATCTAGAATCAAGACTGAAGGAGAAACTAGGTAGTTCAGGGTTAAAATGTAATTTCTGCTCTTGAACAGCACTATTAATATTGGTGAAAAAATATAATATTTCTACATCTGTTTCAAAGGAAGAATAGCACAATTTTCTCTCTAATTCTGCATAGATAAAATCTGATCCTGATAATGTGCATTAATTAATAAACACCTTCATTTCCAGTACTCCGATGACGGACAGTTTTAAAAGTAATTTGTTTATGTTCCCAAGCAGAGTTTTACTGATAGGAAGTTTACATTGGCAGTGGTTTAGGATGAAACGCAATTAATAGGTAATTAACACGTAAAAATCTCCAGATCAGTTTCTGTAAGTCTAACGCATTTAGATTTCAAAGCATGTGAAGGGCTGAAAAAGTAAACATTATGGTACATGATGACCAGTTAATTTATCCATGAATGTTCTAGTGATTGATTGATTGATTGATTGATTTATTTATTTATTTATTTATTTATAGCATGGTGTCTTGAGTACATTGAATGGCAGATTCACTGATTGGTTCCATTCTCTGTCTGGATTGATTTTCCCTCATTCACATGGCATGTAGACCAATGTAAGGTTTCTCTCCTTCCCTATATCTTCTACAAGAAAAGTAATGCTTTGCCAAATTCATATTGTTGTCCTTCTGAAGTAATTTTCCTTTTGTCTCTATATTTCTTTTTGTAAGAACAAAACCATTATTTTCCTCAAAGAAATTCCTTGTTGCCAATATCCTCCAATCACTTCAGCTAGTTTCTTGATAATCTCAACTCCAGAACAGTAGTAAGAAAGAATACATCAAATACAGTCGTCTATTTTTCTTGAAAAAAGAAAATCTCAAAGAAAAACGGGGAAAATTCACACCCAACAAACCACAAACAAATCCTGTTTTTAAAATAAGTCTTGAAATGTTTTAAGCTTGACTTCTGAGACATTGGTACAGGTGAGGAATATTTCAGATCTATTATTCAATATTCAGTAGAGCATAATCCCTTGAAGACTGTGACCTGCCTAAGCTCCTTAGTTAACACAGGTATAGTTCAACTTGAGCATCACAAACAATAGGAAGAAAGTCTAATTATAGATGCTTTACCTCCGTTTACAACTTCTTCCCAGGAGAGGAACGCATCCAGGCTAGTAACTTTTCCAGAGGAAAAGCTGAACAAAAATGTCACCAGTCAGAATACAGTGTAAATCAGACTTGTTTCATTATCATTAGTTGGCTGATAGAATATTGCATACTAACTTACTCTTACCTTGGTGCTCAGTTTTGAATGCAGGCTGCAGATGAGGTTCTGTATTTTTGCATATATATATATATATATATATATATGTATGCATATACATAGTGTCTACATGCTGTCTACTCTGTCAGCTCTTTTCTCTTTAAAGGAGAGCTGCCTGAACATGAAAGGAGTTTGTCCACTGAACTTCTCATTTCATGTACATTTTTTAAGCAATGTTCATCTTCTGATGAAGATTTGATGCTTAATTAGGTAAATATGAAAGTAAAAGAAAACCTGATAAATGCTGTTTATGTAACTAAAATTGGGGCTACAATAGTTATTTCTCTTACTTAAAGCAAATATAAAAGCTGTAAGGGTTTCTGGTTTGTGGTATATTTGTCTCTTAATTGTTCTCAAAGAATCTGTGAGTTGAAGATCTTTTCATCAGCTCTGAGAATGGATACTCTTCAGCACTTCTGTCTGCACAGCACACAGCCAGAAAATAACTTTTATGTAGTTCTGTGAATGTTAACAGTGAGCCTGACTGACGCCCTTAGCTTGAATATTGCTGGGAAGGTTTCCTCACACAAACAGAACTTGGTGAGGGAAGATGGACTGATGTGTTTCTCTCAAGGGCAACTGGGATAAGATTGGAGATTTAATCAGTGTTTTAGCCTTGAGTAATTTCTTGAGTTATTAGGATGCAAATGAACAAGTCCAGGTTCTAGTTCTTTGGCACTGACTCAATTCACAGTGAGTGTATCAAGAGACTACACAATTACGAATCATAAATATGAATACGTAAAGAATTAAAACTTGGGCAGGTTGTGCTTGTCATACACACAGCTGAGCATTTGGCATGAGTATTTGATGGAACCTTGTTTGACAAACTTTTAAGTGTACTAGCACCACAGCTGTTACCTAAGGAAATAGTTATCCATTCTCTGTGCTGCTAATAATCTTTCTTCTCTAGAGAAACACTGGTGATTAATCCTGAGTACCATTTCCACTATCCACTCAACAGTCTCCAATACACTACCATCTTTTAGAAAACCAGGTTAAATAAGCTTCTTTGCTTAACACTACTTTTTGTCTCCTATACTGTTTTCTCTTGTACTGGTGAAATTTTTTTTTGTTCTATACTTGTTTCATGTGTTTGTCAGTCTTAAAGATGTATTAGTGGCAGGATGTTTTCCCATGCATGACAGGAGTAAGAAAAGAGTCCTAGCTATGGATGCTGCTGGAATACAAACAAACTCTCAGTTGTGATCACTGTAATTCTTTTATGCTGTTTTTTTCACACCCTTGAAGCATGAATTTCCTGAAAACATTTCTTCCATCAAAAATAAGTATAGAATGGTGAAAATTTTCCCTGTATTTCTTGTGAGTTTGTAAAAATTTTTTGTGAGAAATTTTCATGTTATGAAGTAGGCTGTAACTCTCAAATAGTAGAAGGATTTGGTTTGCTTGCTGAAGGAATTCTAATACATGCCTTCAATGTGAACCCTGAACTATGCAGTTGCTCTTCAAGCAATTCAAATTATCCCTTCTGGAACAGGATGAGTCCTACTTTGCATCCTGTTCCTCGTGTTTTAGCCTCCAGGGTTTTGTGTGTCTGCTGGGCTGGGACTCTGTTGTCTTAGTGTTGGTGTAAGTCCCTTGGCCAGGGACCCAGAAGGTTATCCAGGACTTTGCATGGGAAGAATAATGGGATTGATTATTTTATGGACTGATTTTCTACTGGTTCTCAAATTTTAGGACATTAGATGAAAAGACTACTTGACTGACTATGACTGAAGGAAAGAGCAATAAATAGTATTTTAGCACTCCCAAGATTGCTTGTTGCAAGTGGAGAGTGAAACAAACAGAAACACTCAGATAAGGCTTTGAATTGCTAGTCCTGCTGGGAACAATTAGGGCCGTTGCTGGTTTGTTCTAGCTGGTTTCCCCAAAAGACTGTATGGGAGGAAAGGGTAACAAGACTGCCTGATACACTAACTGCTTTCTTGAAGATTTTAACTTTCTAGTTTGGAAAACCTAAGCTAAGCTGAGATCTGCTGTCTATACCTTGGAGTACTCGGTATTCATTATACCTCTGGCTGATACAGGTTATCAGGGCAGGTGAAGATTTGCAACTTGGAGGACCACAGACTTAAAACACTGTACCATTTGTAAGGTCACTCAGGGAAAAGCTGCACAGCTCAACGGTAAACAGTCAACATCTTGATTACTGTGTTGGCAATTGTAATGCTCTAGTACATATAATATTTTTGTTTGAACATCTTGTTTAGTGGGGTCTTTTTAGTGCAAAATGTCCTTCCACGTAAGCTGGTTTGTGCCTTGAACTTGTTTTTTGTTCCTAATATTATAATAGAGAATTGCATATCATTATTCATCTATGTTATTTAATTAGTGATTCTTTCAGTTTTACAAGAGTCAATTAGAATTTGCTGTATTGAAGGAAACAAAAATTTGGTTTTTTTGAATTAGAAAATAACAGAGACTTAGTGATAGTTTAGTGATTTAATTAACACAGCTTTATCCCAGCACACTAGTTAATGAAAGGCAAGCACTGGGCCATCTGGTACAGTTGCAGGAAATATGGAAACAGAACTGCTTTACTCTGTACCTTCCTCTCATTTGTTATCTGCACTTTGATGGGTCCACTGGTTCTCCTAGTTAGACGAGTACTTACTTTCACTGTGAAGTTTCTAAAATGCTATAGGAACCTTTAGAATAAAATGCTTTCTATAATCATAAGGTGGTTTTAGACCCTTTTCAGTTTCACAAAAATATTCAGTATTCTAAAGATTGAATTGCACAGTAAATATGAATAAACCAGAAGGCCTGTAGCCATCATTCCCGCTCTATTTAATTAAAAGCTGCACATATTTGTTTGGGGGTGTTAAAGCTTGATTTTCTCAGTCCAGTTATTCTTGCAGCATGCCAGGAGACCGGGAACTCTAGGTTGTTTTTTTTTTTCTAAAACCAGTACATAAATCTTAAGTAAAAATTTCCAAGTTTCCATTGAGTAACAATGGAAGATGCTGCATAATCTCAGGGAAGTCTTCCCATGAGCTTGCATCATTCTGCATTCTGTGCTCTTCCAGCTAAAAGTTAATTAAAAAAAAAAAGTGGCTTTTGTGCAATCTTTTTTTTTAATAGAGAAGTAAAAAAAAAAAAAGAATTTTTAAAGTTATTTTAAAATAACTTAGGCTAAATATTTTGGTGTTGAAAAGCATGCCTAGGGAATTGAGGTTTCTGAATTATGAATGCTTGAAATTTTTACTTAAGTACTTCAGAACATCATTAAAAATGTACTTGCAATGTCTGCCAAGAATTAACCAGTGACATTTGAAGCTGTCTGAAGGGAAAAAAACCACAAACAAGTGAAAATCGGAAAAAAAAATCCAACACAAATAACCCCCAAACAAACAGAACAAAAGTTAAGTGATAGTGTTCCTGCATGTTACTGAAAAGAAGGAAAGCAAACATTGTCCTGAAGGATTTACTTTTCCAAGCAAGTATTCATTAAGATCTACAATTGTTGTGTTTTATACTTTGTCAACTGACAAAGGCAGTTCTTTTTTACCATTTTAACAGCATCAGGATGCAAATAGAAGTAAAGGATAGTAACTGAAAGATATTGATTTTTGTGCTTTGAAATTATTCAGTTTGGCCATCAAAAGCTCCTCATTTGTGTCAATATACGTCTTTTAACAGTGTACTTCTTGTGGAAATTCAAATATCCATGTATTTTCTTGAAGAATTGAGCAAAGGAAGAACTAGGATGGATTTCCTGAAGTAAGAAATGTCCATGATTGTGTAAGATCTTATGTTTTCAGAAAGATATAAATCTAAGCAGTGGGTGATTTTAATCCTTGTATGTCATCTCTTTGGCTTGGAAAACAGTATAAAAAGTACAAATTGTAGCCGATAGCAACTGCAACACTGTCATGTCCTCAAAGGCTTTGCTTCACAGTTTGTGTAGTGACATTGGGACAGAGGAGGTGATGACAGCTGTTTTTCCCAACATCAAAGCTAATTAAGTTTCTAACACTAAAATATGATTGCATGACAAAATTCTTGCTTCAGAAATTGATGTTCTGTTTGTTTGGGGTTTATTCCTCTTACTTTATCCCTGTAAGTGAAAAGAAGGCTAGAAGTGGGAGTGGAAGCTTAATAGCAGAAATTTCTTTGGAAAGAACACAGATGCCGTTTTCATGGTTGGAGGATAAACTGTCTCTTCTCACACGTTTTGGCACAGAGTTGGAAAAGATGAATGGAAGTCAAGGAGAAATCTGAGGAATGGGACTGGCACACTTTGAAAATACAACTGAACAACTGTACATACAATTTAGAGGAAGTTTGTTGGATCCAACCAGAATTTTACTTTTTCTTCAGGAACATATTATTCCCTTCATTGGACTTCATTGGTGTGTTTTTCACTATGAAACCCAGATTAGGAAATGGCTTTATTAAAGCCTAAATATAGCTTTAAAGCTATTGCCTACTTGGTGGGAGGGAAACAGAAGTTATTTGCCTTTTGAGTCAGTGCTAATTATATTTCCCTTGAAAACCTTTGCCATCAACTTGGTACTGCAATTAAACAGTGCAGCTGAAAAATATCTGCTTTCTACCCCAGAAGCCATTAGCTAAAAAAAGTTAACTTCTTTTTTAAAAGTTGGTAATCATGTTCACATTCTTCCCCACAGTCTGCGCTTGCCTTATATGTTGTATAGCATTATTTCAAACATCAGAAGGGGTGTAATGTACAGAAACAGTTTTTCATCCAGAAGCAGTAAGGGTTACTTGATGACTGTTGCACTTCAGTTTTTATTTCTCTTGATTTTATCTTTTCTTTTATATCTACTAGTGCCATTTAGAAAAAGTAGAGTTAGCCTAAGGCAAGTTCTTTGGCTGTGACCATATTAACCAAGTAGTGTGGCCCAGTGGAAACAGTAGATCTTCATAGCAGGACAGCTGGTAGTGAGAATCGAGCTCTACTAAATGTTTCAGTCATTAGCTCTTATCTGCTTCTGTAGACTGAATATA
This sequence comes from Piaya cayana, assembly GCA_013389865.1. Lineage (NCBI taxonomy): Eukaryota > Metazoa > Chordata > Aves > Cuculiformes > Coccyzidae > Piaya > Piaya cayana. The sequence goes on from WAAB01001775.1 coordinate 27,040, forward strand.
TATTGGTGTTTGGAACTCATCAGATACCCTCCAGGACTGAATGTTTCATTAGTTTAACTTGAAAAGAATCCACTCTATTTTCTATGGCCATTTGCAGGGTGAACTAATGCAAAGTACCAGGTGGCAGTTGGAAGACTCACTTCTCACCTGGGCTGAAATGTAAGTAGGAAGAAAGTAAAAGGTCTGTTTATGAGTCTGTCTTGTACCTCTGACCACTAATGATGATTCAGCCTCTCAAAATGTATGTTGTGTCAGTACTGAGTCCTCAGAACCTAGTTTGTTTCTCCGAGGTTCTCCTACTCTACTGCCCTGTCTGCCCATATAGACATAGCCACTGCCATCTGAACAGGAAAATAAAATTTTACTTCTCTCAATAGAATAAGAGTCACTTTACGTAATTTTGCATAAATGCATGGTCTGATACAAGAAAGGCTTAAGCTTCTGTTGTGTTCGCTCTTTGTAACATGCTTATTATTGCAGGATGTGTGGGTTTTACTGTGATATATTAAGGCCCATACCTCTTCTCTTAGTGAAGACAAAGTAATACTCTATGGAACTATAAAATGTGCATAGTCTTTTACCCATGAATGGTAAGTTATTTGGGATCAATGCTTTCAGTACTTCCTAGAAGCCATATAATTTTCCTTGATAATCACTGTTTAACTGCCATACTTCCTTACACAAATGCAATTTCAGATTTCCCCCCACAGTTGCAGCAATTTTAAATTAGCTGAAATGCTAACAGTGAATTAAGTTTTAAACTGCTCTTTCAGCACCATTTTAGTGAAGAATTAAATAAACATTCTTCATCCTTTCTGAAGTCTGAATTTAGTGTTTTAGCTAACCATCAATCAGAGGTTCATGTCTGCTTTCCCTTACCTTTCCAGTCATATTCTGTTAGGCTTCTTTCACCATTTTATTATCCAGGAGCCTGGCAGCTAGACTCTAAGGGATGCAACTCACATCTGTCATGTCTGGCTCATTCTTTCTCCTATCCCCAAGGTGATAATTGTATCATCTTGGTAGTATTTTGTTTTGTTGCCCTTTTTATTATTATTTTTATGTAGATGTTCCTAATAGAGCAAGTGAAAAATGAATCAGTGTAAAGTCTTTTATTTTGTAGATGCACATTTTACCCATGCTGCAGCCAAGAAAAAATGGAGTAGCAATGACCCTAAGCCTCCCTAGGTCATGTATGCAGTCAGTCAGTGAAGAAAGGGAGACTCTGTAGTGTAATTCAAAGCAGAAATAACTTATTTTATGCATAAACTGTGTTTCAGTAGTCAGCTTAACTGTGAGGGGAAAATAAGTTTAGTGTGCTGGTGAATTATGTATTTTGAATTGGCTATGGAGAAGCATCTTACTCTGATATTGATAAGGCTCTGCAGTTACTTAGACAACTGCAGGCTGCATAGTCAGATAAGTGAGTAACCTCCCTTTTCCTGCTGAAGAAAAATAATCTGTAATTTCCTATTTTAGTGGAAAGTCTTCATTTCCTTACTACTTAGTGTATTCACAACATACACATGTAATCTCAAAGTTAAAAACACTGAGATGATCAACTTGTCTCTGATATAATCTTTTTTCTCCATTGTGAGTACCTGCAAATCTCTATTTCTAATGCAGGGGAAAAATGTGCTCTTTTTCTGATTAGTGGTATCACATAAATGAATGTTACTATTATTCACATTAAAAATTTCAGCAGGTGCAGTGCATTGCATCCAGGTGAGATTATTTGGTTTACAATGACTCTGGAATTAGGGGATATGAGCAAAGAAGTAGAAGTAAATTCTACAATTTCAGAATTATTGTGTTATATCTTGAAACATTGTACTGTAGGTCTTCAGCATCTGGAAAGTCTGTGAGGAAAAGTAACTAAACTTGAAAGATTTACAAGGTCTGATAACTGCATATGGATTTGATGCAGAGTGAGATCTTACTGTGATAAATTATTTGCAGTATATGAATAAGATAAATCAGACACAAGTGGTGTAGAAAGTACATCCTAAGCAGATGTGAATCAGTTGGGAAAGATTATTTTTTCTGTTCCTTTAAAAAAAAACAACAATGAGAACTGAAGTATTTCTGTGTGGAAAAGCTATGGCTGCACTCCAATGGTAATGGATTATGCACAACTATTTTTTTTAATCTTGATGGGTATTTCAAAAGAAAACAAGAGTGTCAAAAATGTCAAGCAGGGAGTGGAAGACGTTATTTGTTAGGATAGATGACTTTACTCTCAAAACATTGGATTTCTTTCTACTAATCTAGTATATTTGGGATATCATTATTTTAAACTGTCATTCTGCTGGCATATGCAGTTTTCTATTGCAGAATACACATACAGTTTTCCTTTTCACTATTTAAGTATCCTCTAAGGTCATATCTGACTAGACTCAGGTAAATTAAGGGAGAATTGGGAAGGTATCTGTGATCTAATTTTGATTATTAAGTATTAAAAATCAAATAAAAAATAAGATTAAGTTTTTATTAAGAATAATGATGTGTTGCCTGAATGACAGGAAACAGTCTGTTTGTAGTTGTACAATGCAGAGCACCACAGAATTCATGGCCAAACTGAGGATCCTGAGAGCTGTGTCAGTTTATATGGTGCTTAAAATATCTCCAAACAACTGTAGAACATCTTGTTGTAATTAGAAATGATGTAAAATAACCTCTAGTAACATCCTGGTTTGGAGGTCTTGAAGATGCTTTTCCACGTTATTGTGTTAAATACTTCAGCTACTGCCTTAAAAATGAAAGTCTACAGCATTCAGGAACAGCTTCAGTTGAACAGCTGTGCGTGTGTACATTCATGTGTGCACATTCTCTTATCTTCACTAGATGGCAAATGGTGGTAAAACACAATTTTGTTTGCAGTAGTTTTTCCTAAACCTAGCTGAAGACTTAATTAGAATGTCTGTCTGCAAGGAAATACGTCTGAAAGGAAGTATGCACTTCATGCAGTTCCCTGACATCTTTTCTTTACATCATTACTGTTGTTTTTTCAATTTCCAAATACTTACTTTGAACCAGAATGTACTCTAAGAATTTTGTGATCATTACAGTTAACAATATTCAGCCTTTTCATTTGTAGTATTTTTTATCTATGTTTGGTATGTAGAATTATATTTTTTAATAAGCGAAGAAGCTGTTGTAGTAATTGGCTTTGAATTTTGTTTGAGCACAATTTTAACCAAAATCTTCAGCTCATCTCACACTTGTCCTTGACAATACTATCTCTTTCTAAGAATTAGCTTCATTCTTTCATTCTTTGTTAATACATTTCTGTATCTCCAATGGAACAACTTGTAGGTCAAATACTATTGTACCTTATGGATTTACTTATGCCCTCACATATTTTTTTATTAGATGTTGAGGATTAAACGGAATCTGAGAAAACCCTGACAGGGAAATTCAACACTTACCTAAGAGAAACTGTACCCAAGGTATATAACTGTCATATGAGCAAGCTATTGGTACTTGATTCTTAGTAACTGACGTCTCTTCCAACTACACTCAGAGGGAATCAGCACTGTCCAGGCTCTGACATCCTGATCAGTCTCAAGATTTGTCAATATTTTTCTCTCAGTAGGAAATACTTGAAAAATATTTGAACTAATATGTGCTTTTCTACCATCTTGCTTATGTGCACATGGCTGCCTCTCCCACCAAGACTCATTCCAGGCAATAATTACTTTACTTATCTTTTCATCTTGCCCAGACATTTGCTCTTTCAATATGGACTGCACAGCAATTCTAGTTCTCTCCTCCTGTAGAGTGCCTTAATTTTACCAGGAAAGGATGACAATTTTCCATATGTTTCCAAGAAAATGCTGTGACAAGTTAGCTATATTTAAGAAATATGTCAATACTTGAGGATGTTCATCTTAAATATTCATCAAGCTTGAGGTTGTTTGTCTTTATATTGTAATTTCTACATTGATTCGCTATGATTTAGCATTCTGGTTTGGTTTGTTGGTGCAACATTTACTTTCATGATTTGAGCTTAATTTTACTGTATTGCAAAAATGGAATGGAAGACTGATGACCTTGATACTTACATTGCCCTGTTTATTCCAAACTTCATGCTTTATAACTGTGTTCCATGACAAAATGTGCCACCTCACTGTCAATGTCTTAGGCCCTATAAACAGTCAGAAATTTAAACATCAAGCAACTCTTCAGTTGTCGTTATACGTTATGTAAACGGTAACTTCCTTTTAGAGATCAAGACTATACATCCAAATGTAAACTCCAGTTCTTGAAATCTTGAGTATCTTTGCAAACTGAGCCTTGTCCAAGCCTTATCCAGTGCCTTGTATAAATGGAGTACTCCAGGAAGTGAGCACAAGATCTACCCTGCTACCCACAACCCTGTATCTCTCACAGTCAGAAATGATTGAGTGTACATTCACCTTGAAGTGAATTTCCATGGCAAGTGTGAGTAGTCATGCATGCTTAGAAAAGAGGAAGACATTCCTTGAGGTTCTTATTCAATAACTGTAAATTCTTCTTTATGTTCGTCTTTTATATATATGTGTGTATATGTATATATATGTATATATGTATATAAAAAGTTGTTGGTTTTCTTGATTGATTTAATGTTATAGTTGTTAAGGACTTCTGAAAGCAAAATATAACTACTTGATCAAAGGTATTTACTAAAGCATTGTTTGTATTTACTCAGCTAGTGTTTATTTGTGTTGTGAAATTAGAAATGCTAGTTGAGCAGATGTTACAAAACTACATATACTCATCATTTTGTTTAAAGATCACTTGTGACTTCTATTTCTGGTATACCTTTGGAAACTTTTATTTTCTCATTGTCATGTATATAATTCTTTTGAGTTGAGTCATATGTTATTTTTAATGCCTTTTTGAATATCCACCCCCATTTGTTATAGATAGTTGTCTTTTATATATTCAATAATGTATTCAAAAACTGTTTGTGTGTAGCATAGAATTATATCATAAATTTGGGCTGTTTATCAGAATAGTGTTTAAAATATTTGTCAGAGCCCAAGATTAAGATGACAACACTTCATGATGTCTTTGAGTGATGATTAATTGACCTGTTCTTGTGGGACTTGGTGCAAAATAAAAGAATATGAAAGTCATGGGTGTAGCTGCTATCAACTACTGGTACTTTATTGGAGAATGGACCAACTCTTTGAATCAGAAAAAGAAGTAAGCTATATGTGGATGCAGAGAGTTGTGTTTTAGCACTTCTTGATAATGACCAATAGATTTCTTCAGTATCTTTCTAGTCCTGCCACTCAAATGAAAGAGTGAATATAGCTGCTATATAGTGTTTCTTAAAACTTGGGTAATCTGACCATTTGTTTGTTAAAGAAGCTATCCTGGCAAAGAGTTTTAGTCCAAACAGAATAATAACTGTTTAACCCTCGTTATCAATTTCTTCTATTATATTACCTGGGCAGTTACTAAATAAAGAAAGTATGTAGTTACCACTAATGGCTCTGGATCCTCTGTTGACATCTAATGTTACCTCAGCTGGATCAGTCTGCAGTAATGAGTTACTCCTAAACAAGAAGACATTAGGAAAAAATGGTGTAGAACACAACATCATTTAATATCTCTAGTCACAGATTGCCCAAATAAACTTTTAAAACTTCCCCAATTCAAACAACGAAATAGATCAGTAATTAAACAAGATATGAAGCACATTAATTCATTGAGACTGAGTGTTTGATCCTTTCAGTTTTTCAAAAATTTTATTGTAACCTCCCCTCCTCAACCCTAGTAATGGAAAAAGAAAAGATTTTGTGACTGTGAGATGGATAGCATATAACTTCCTATATCTACCTTGGAATTTAGGCAGCTGTGCCATATCTCATTCAAATCATACTACTGACAGTCTCTTGCTTTTGGTGGTTTGCTGCAGACCTGGTTCTTGTAACACCCATAAAACAACTTTCCTGGACTTCAGCAAAGCCTTTGGCACAGTTTCTCACAGCATTCTGCTTCAGAAAGTGTCAGCCTCTGGCCTTGACAGGCGCACACACTCCTGGGTGGAAAACTGAATCACAGAATCACAGAATCACCGGGTTGGAAGAGACCCATCGGATCATCGAGTCCAACCATTCCCACCAAACACTAAACCATGTCCCTCAGGACCTCATCTACTCGTGACTTAAACACCTCCAGGGAAGGCGATTCAACCACCTCCCTGGGCAGCATATTCCAATGCCTAATGACCCTTTCCATGAAAAACTTCCTCCTAATCTCTAGCCTAAATCTCCCCTGG
>WAAB01001775.1:34346-72581 GCA_013389865.1 Piaya cayana
TGGCCTCTTCTCCCAAGTGACAGGGGACAGGACAAGAGGGAATGGCCTCAAGCTCCGCCAGGGGAGATTTAGGCTAGACATCAGGAGGAAGTTTTTCACAGAAAGGGTCATTGGGCATTGGAACAGGCTACTCAGGGAAGTGGTTGATTCACCTTCCCTGGAGGTGTTTAAGGCATCGGTGGACAAGGTGCTGAGGGTCATGGTTTAGTGTTTGATAGGAATGTTTGGACTCGATGATCCAGTGGGTCTCTTCCAACCTGGTTGTTCTATGATTCTATGATTCTATGTCTCTGTAGCCCATAAGCAAGAACCAAAATCCTCTCATACATGTTTGTTTCTTGGGACTCTTGACTGTCCCAGCTTTAGGGCCCAAGCTCGTTTCCACCTTCTTCATGGCTGCTTTTGATTTTCCCAAGGAAACTGCCTTCAAGCTACAGTTTTGAGAATATAGTTCTTAAAGGACTGAACACCTTTAAAATGAACTTTACATCCATCCTTTCGGTTTCAGTGTTGAGAGTGCATCAGGCAGCTAGTGGGTGGAAAAAATTATTTCCTAGTTTACCAAAAGCTCATCAGCATTAGATCTGCTTGTTTAAAGTGAACATTAACTATATTTTTTTATGTACTAATATGTAGGAAAAGATTAACATAGAGGAAACAGCTTTTCTCTTTAGCTTGAATCTGATTTTTTTTCAGGAAACAGAAACAAATGTTTCTGTGAATAAGGAAACATAGATGGATGATTTATACTTAAAAAGAGGTAAGGATCTTGAAATTATCCAGGCATCTAAAAGGACAGGAGTGAATGAACTTTAGTTACAACACAGGGATCTTAAAAATGTGCGTCTAAAATATTTTTACTGGTTTTCACAGCAGATCCATGGTTGACACTTTTCATTATACGTTATTATTTTATGCACTTGAATTCAAAAGAACTTCCATCTATCCCTCTTCAGAAACACATGTTCCAGATTGTACATGCTTCAAATGCTCAGCATTTCTGAGAAGAAAAGAAGATGCCAAATGATCTTGAAACAAAAAAAAAAAAAACTTTTTTCTTCTCTTTTCTCTGTATTGGGTTCACATACCTGCTTTTAGGCACCTGAATGAAAATATTCTCATGAAGATAGGGAGAAGTAGAGACAGGAAAATCTACACTATGAACTGGATAGCTGTCCTCTGCATACTGTGTTCATCCTATTCTTGTTGATGCCTTGTGAGAAATGGGCTATCAATATGAGTTCAAAATCCTGTCAAATAATCTGGGTTAAACTGTTGTCAAAAGGGTGGTATAAATGTCCTTTCACTGTTAACCTTTGCACAAAGGGACATGCATCTTTGCTGCATCCTAAGAGATTAACATAAATAGTCTTGACTCCTTGAGACAGTCAGACTGTCTTTTCAATAGGGCCTACTTTTCTACTGATAAAAATGAGATCAGAATGGTATTGCTTAAATATTTTCTCTTCTTTAAACAACAGTGGAAGTACAGATAATTTTTTTTTTCAAGGAAACCTTTAGCTATATTTTTCAATATTTAAAACCTGAAACTGATGAAGACATCTTTATGAAGTAAGGTTCTTTCTTTGAATTATCTTTATTCCTATTTATTTACTCTGTTCACAGTGTTATTTGACACAACTTTTTGGTAGACCAAAATCCATTAGATTTTGAAGATTTCCTCTGAGGCTTATTTGCCAAAGGTGAAGAGAGTTTAATTTTTTGCTTGTGTAACCATCCCAATAAAAATATTAATTTTAATTTAGAGTCATAAAACAGCATTAGACATGGGAAGCCAAAAACTAAAGTGCTGTAACTTAAAAAGGAGAAATAATCTCATATATAATCTCAGGAAATTTCAGTATTTGCTTCATGATTTTTCCTTTGTGTTATATCTTCCTGCATACAGACATAGCAGAGTGCTTTTTTTTTTCCCCTCCAGTTTCTGAAATTTTCAGCTAAATGTTCTCCAATATTTCAAATTTCTGACCTTATATAACTGAAAATTAATTAAGAAAAATGTGGGTTTGTTTTACTACCATTTCCTTACAACTCTGAATGTTTTTCTGGAGGACGTCTTTCTGCTGTTTCATAATAGCTGCTTATACCCAAAGTCATGCAGTTTCACAGGAATGAATATTCCCCATTCTTGAACTGTTGTAAGCACTTGTTTCTCATGCTGGTTGTGTTCATCAAAGACCAAGTCTGAAGATAATTTCTTCATTTTCATTTCATGGACACCTCATTGTAAACTCAAACTGATATTTATTAACTCTGGGAGGGTGTGTGGTGCGGTTGTGTTCAAAAAATTTGAACAAAACTCCTAAAGACCTTTATTACTTTGCTCTCGTGCTCTGACAATAGTTGAGTTGTAAGGTGAGAATGCTTCATGGCTGCAGCAGAAACAGTAGTTTGAAGTATCTAATTCTGCTGATAAACTGTATGTCAGCAAAGCGCCTTCCTAAGAGAAGCAAGGAAGAATCTATGTGCAGTACTGGACATAAACACACATATATATAAAGCATACACACACACACATATATCACGTATATGTTTGATTACTTTCTAGCATGTGTTTTTGGAGAGAGGAATGTACACTTTTTTTTGACATAGGTCCACTTATGAGGAGATTTGGGGTTGGACAGAACAAATCATGACGTAAATAATTGGAGAATGAGACTGAATGTGAGCCTCATGAAGGTATCTTCCCTCCTGACAGCAATAAACATTTAAAAGTGGTCCAGCTTAGAAAAAGAAGTCTATTGTACTCATGCAAGTGAAAAACCCAAATTATGTGAACTGTTTTAATAAGATGAGTTGAAATCCCAGGCTTCAACAACATCAGTAGCTTAAATACAGTTTAGTTTCTGAATGTTTCTAGAAAGCATACTCTATCCTATTTTACAAGGGAGAGTGGATTTACCCTTGTGTTTCAAGAGGAAATGTTGAGCTCTTTGGAATAATGCTGAGATTTACAAGCTAGTGTGTTTTGCTCATTTGTGTTAACATGTACATTTAAAATGAAAACTTCAAATTTTGGTGGGGAATGAGTCACAAAAAACTGCCAACAGCAAAATGTCTGGTTTAGGTATGGCAGAAGCTGCCATTCTTGCAGCAATTCCAGCAGCTGATTGCTGCTGGCTATAATCACAGCTATGAATTAAAAGGGCACTCTCAATAAATATTTTGTAGTATTTACCTAAAGTCCACAGCTTCAGCAAGCATTTCTGCTAGTAATTCATTTACTAGGACATGGAAAAAGCAAACACAATAGGGATGCAAAATTGAATTAAAAGGAAATATGTTTTAAATTTCAAATGAATATTCATAGATAATATTTTGTACCATTGGCTTAATTCTAATGGCAGTTCTTTGAGGACTTGCTGTCGTCTTCTTTACCTACTGGAAGTACCATTTGTGTTAATAATGGCTAAGGACAAATGCTCTTTTACCAATGTTCAAGGAGAAGCAAACTTCTGATCTAGCTTTGACTCAGCCCAAGCATTTCCCTGGTCTTTCAGTAATCGCCTGCTGCATTGAGAGAACATAAAAACATATCTCCTGAGAATTGCTACAAAAACAGTAAAATAATTTGCTGGTGTAAAATAATTTCTGCCAGAAGAGAGGCTTGAACTAGGACAACTTTGATCTTAGAATAAATTATGTCTCAAATTGCTTAGATCTCCTGCAGATAGTAGAGGAGCAAAGAATATGCACCTTGATCTCTATTTTATTACCTTTTTGAATTTCTAGACGTATAGTGAAACCAATTATTTCTTTCTTTTTATCCCATAATATAGGTAGTATTTCAGTAAAGGGCTCTTCCATCTGCCACTTAGCTCACCTATACCATAGTTTATCCATTACTGGTATATCCTGCAGTTATGTTCTTAGAAAAAATTAAAAATTAGAGCATGCATTTACTGCATTTGAATCTTACGGATATTTGCATTTTGTAAAGGTAGAAAAAAATATTATATAAATGGCAATTCTCTTCAATAAATAAAACTTTGTATGTTAAATTTTTACAACTAGTGAATCTTTCATAGTTGATTTCCAGGAAGAGATTCTGCATAAATTCTCCTTCCCTTGTTTCCATTTTCTTTTTATTGTCTCTTGTGCTGAATGATTTGTTTTGATGATTATAGATACTTTGCATTGCTTAGACTACAGATTTATTTTACATGCAAATATTATCTAATTTCATGTCATCATTAAACTTTAATAAGGCTTTATGAACATAGTGCATAAAAGACAATATTGAATCAACAAAGCTTGTATAATGGTGATTGAAATACAAGATCCAAGAAAAGCAATGACAAAAGTAGCTCAAGTACTAGTGATGCTGGTAAGCCTGCAGATGCATTACATTTATTTTTAAGTTCTAATAGTTAAAAAAGTATAAAGAAAGAGTCTGGAGAAAAAAAAAGAGGGAAGATGAGAATATTACTATTGCTGTCAGTGGCGTACTTGAAAGTAAATGCTAATGATGTTCATGTATATGTAGCACATGTCATTTCTTTTAGTGTTTTTAAGATGATAAAATAATCACAAAAAGGTACTTAGTTTGTAGGTTATGTCATATGATGAAAAATGTGAGTAAAAAATGCCATACAGTTCCAAAAGGCAAAGATGATGATCTTAAATAATCCTGAAACAGAAGGCATCAGGTGAAAGAATCTGCTCCTAAAGAGCTGCATTAAATAATCAAGCATAGAAGCAAACTAAGTGCTCTATTCAGTCCTGTATTCTGACTTTATTTCCGTGGAAATAAGGCATTTGTGTTGCTATCTTTGTTTTGGTCCATACATCTTAAGGTCTTTCTGAGAGGGAGTGATTTACTTGACTAGAACAGAAAAAAAGAAAGTAAACTGTGTTGATTTAGTAAAAAGTTGCAACCCCAGCTGGACTGTAGCATTGATGCTTCTCTTTTTCTAGCTGTGCATCCACAACAACAGACTCTTCAGACTCATCAGGTACACTAGCAGTCAGCCTATAAAGGGAAATTATGTAGCTTCCTTCCTCTTATGATGCATGTGGGAAACCAGCATGTCACTTGGGCTGGCAAGAGTGAGTGTCCCCTTGGAGGCTGCTGCTCATGCATGGCTGGAGGGAGTGCATGAAGCAAAGTCCATTTGGAGTGTGGGGCTTGCCCAGGTCCAGGAAGGCTGTCTCTGCCTTACCAGGGGCTGTAGCGTTTAGTGTTTCTCTCTGCAGAGGTGTACCTGTTGCTACCAGTTTCATGCCATGGTAGTCTAGGGTTAGAAGGACATCTATCTGACTGAATAAGTGAACCTATGAGTCCTCAAAAGCCAAGCAGCTTTCTGCTACCCATAGGGCCCAGCAAGAGAGTGAGAGGTGAGGGCTGCCAAGAAAATTGTGTGATGTGCAGTGTGTACAGATACCTACCTGGGTGGGTTTTGTAAATGTGTGTATGCAATGAAAGAGATTTGGAGTGCTGAGAAACCATATACATCCTCCTGTGGTGAAAAGTGGCTGGCCTGAAGCAATGAGATATTCCTAGGGTATCAGTGTAATCTTGTGCTGGGGAGGTTCCTGCAATAAGGGAGGCTTCCAAGGACTTGACTTGGTTGTGTTGAAAGATTTGATCCTTATCTTCATAGCCAACATCTGAGAGAGCCACAGGCTAACTGACTTAGGAAGAATAAACTTAGAAGACAGAAGGTGCTGGAAGGTGTAGGGAGAGCTGATGACTGCTATGTTAGTAAAGATGTGTTTTGCTAGGAGCAATGTTCTAGAGGGCAAATCTAGATGATAGACGAAACCTAGAAATAGACAGACAATTTAACAAGATACCAAGGAAACCAACATGGTGGGAGGACCACCTGCCTTTTGCTGATATGTCCTACAAGGTGGACATGGATAACACTGAGTTAAATTCTGAAAAGGCCAAGGGGGAGGTGAGGGTTGGAAATGGGGTAGAAAAATGAAGTATCTCTAACGGAGAAGGACCTATCAGTTAACTGGCATGTGCATTATCAAACATCAAGGGAAGGTTGGAACAAGCAAGTGCTTCTGTGCCAGCAGAGGAAGCCTAAAAAGTGAGATGGAGAGCAGGAATGCTGGCTGTCATATGGCAGACTGGTACAATGTACATCTTGGATGTGGTACAGGGAGGATGAACAATGGGACAGTGATCAATGGTGTGCAGAGTTGCCAGGCTACCAGCTTTGCAGGGATTAGAAAGTAATATGCAGAGGCAAAAGAGTGTCGCAAAATGAAAAGTGTAACACTAGAAGTATTGTAGAAACAGAGAATCAGTGCAAAGGCCCTGCACAGGATTTCTGAAAAAAACCCAAAAAAACTAATAAAACCAACTAGAATTGTATCACAAACTCTCATTCAAGACTACAACACTGATCAGGAAATATGACGTAGTATCAGAAATTGTGAATTTATGAAACTTGGAAATAGCAACATATTTTATCAACACACATACAGAGTAGTTCAATGTTTAATCATGATAATATAAAGATAAAATTTTTGGACACTGGAAAGAACTGAATTGTAATGTCAAAACAAAACCAAAAGATAGTCCTAATTTTGTCTTAAGTGATACACAAGAACTGCTTCAAGGGGAAATAAAGGAAGACCTGCCCTTCCATAGCAGTGTTCACAATATAATGAGGTTTCATGTTGTAGTGGGAGAGAACAAGCTATATAAATCCAGTGTGCAAATACCTGATGTAAAGAAGCAGAACTAAAATTAACAGAAAAAAAAGTAAAATAAATATACTTAGTAAGCTTAAAAGCAAGATGCTTGCTAATAAGCTGCAGTCTTCAAAAGAGTAATATTAAAAATCCAAGTAAACCACCACCAATTAAAAAAACAAAAACAAAAACAAAAAAAACACTAAACCCCCCCCCCCAAAAGCAACAAACCAAAACCAAAAAAAGGCATCAATGTGTTCCCTCTCTAGGTATCATGACTGCTATGAGGTTATCATAGAGGAAGGTTTAAAAAATTCTTTTTAAAAGTACAAAGCTTGTCCAAATGAGAACTAGAAATCACAGCAGGTCAAATGTAGACAGGAAATAGAGTACTAGAAATTTGAAGAGCATCTTAAAAGAGATGCTCAAGCTTCTAGTCAAAGGTTGTTAAATCAAAAGCAGGAAGTCAGGTAGGGCATAAATGGAACTACTTAATGACCAAACTGTGAGGAAGGGCTTGGGAATTATAAAGTCATAACAGAGAGATTTAGTTGATACCTTCCGTTGTTCTTTGCTATTGAAGACAGGAGGTTTCTACAACTGAGCTATTCTTTCTAGTAAATAATGTAGGAGTCAGACGAACTAGATAAGTTTGTGTAAATACACAGAAAGTATTGGACCAAACAGATGTACTAGCTGTCAGAAGTTCACCAGGTCAGGTGGCATTCACCTGAGAAACTCACACATGAACTTTCAGAGCAGCTGACCAAGACTTTGACCTGACCATTGCAAACAGCCACAATGCTGGAGGACTGGCAGGTTGCCAGCGTAATTCCCTGTCACTTCTTTTACACAGAATGAATGGTTTGAGTTGGAAGGGACCTTAAAGATCATTTAATTCAAATCCCCCTGCCATAGGTAGGGACACCTAACCCTAGACGAGGCTGCCTAAGGCCCCATCCAACATGGTCTTGAACACTTCCAGAGGAGGGGCATCTTTGGGCAACCTGTGCCAGTACCTCACCACCCTCATTGAAAAGAATTTCCTTCTAATGTCTTATCTAAATCTTCCCCTCAAAAATTTATAACCATTCCCCCTAGTCCTATCACTACATGCCTTTGTAAAAAGTCCCATCCCAGCTTTCTTGTATGCCCCCTCCAGTTACTGGAACAGTCTACCCATCAAATCCATACCTCTCCAGTTTAGAGAGAGGATGTTGTGGGTTACAGTGTCAAAGGCTTTACAGAAGTCCAGATAGATCACATCTATTGGTTTTCCCAAGATCACTGATGTGGTCACCCCATCGTAGATAAGCCACTAAGTTGGTCACACAGGACTTGCCTCTGGTGAAGCTGTGCTGGCTGACAATATTCACCTCCCTGTCCCTCATGTGCTTTAACATATCTTCTAGGAGGATCTGGTCTTCCCAGTCACAGAGATAAGGCTGACAGGTCAGTAGTTCCTAGGGTCATTTTTAATACCCTTTATAAAAATGGGGACAATGTTACCACTCTTCCAGTCACCAGGGACTTCTAATTGCCATGACCCACCACAAGAAGAATGTTGAGGCTCTGGAGTGTGTCCAGAGAAGAGTGAGAAAGCTGATGAGGGGTCCGGAGAACAAGTCTTATGGGGAATGGCTGAGGGAAGTGGGAGGAGATGAAGGGGAAACGTCATTGCTCTCTACAACTACCTGAAAGGAGATTACAGAGAGGAGGGAACTCGCCTCTTCTCCAAAGTGACAGGGGACAGGACAAGAGGGAATGGCCTCAAGCTCTGCCAGGGGAGGTTCAGGCTTGACATCAGGAAAAAATATTTCACAGAAAGGGTCATTGGACACTGGAACAGGGTGCCCAGGGAGTTGTTTGAGTCACCTTCCCTGGAGGTGTTTAAAAGATGGGTGGATGAGGTGCTCAGGAACATGGTTTAGTGACTGATGGGAATGCTTAGACTCAATGATCCAGTCTGTCCTTTCCAACCTGGTAATTCTATGATTCTATGACTTTTCAAATATCATGGAGAGTGGCTTGGCAAGTACATCTGCCAATTCCCTCAGGGCTCTGGGATTCTACTCATAGGGTCCCATAGATTTTTGTGTGTTCAGGTTACTAAGGTGGTCATGAATCTGATCCTATCCTACAGTGGGAGGGGCTTTCTCCCATGACCCCCATCTTGTTGCCCATTGACCCAGGAGATGTGAGGAGAGCAGGTTTCAGTGAAGACTGAGGTAAAGATGTGGTTAAGTACCTCAACCTTCTCCTGGTCTATTGGTACAAGGTCACAATTTTCATCCGTCAGAAGGGACTTTCTTTAACCTTCCTGTTCTGATTTGACACACCTATAGAAGCCCTTCTTGTTAGTCTTCACTTCTCTTGCCAAGTTCAGATCCAGCTGTGACTTAGCCCTCCTGACTCCATCCTTACACAACCACGAAGCATCCCTGTACTCCTCCAAGGTTCCCTTGTTCCTGCTTGCACTGCCTGTGCAGTTCCCTCTGGCTCTTCAGTTTGACCAGCAGGCCTCAACTCAGCCACACAGGTCTTCCCTGCCTGATTTCCTGCATCTGGGGACTGAACACTCATGCTTTATGGAAAGCATCCTTAATTGCCTGCTCTGTTCTGCTCTCTTGTCCCAGACAACCATATCTCAGGGGGTCTTACTGACTAAATTGTTGATAAGCTGGAAGTCTGCTTTCCTGAAATTTATGGTCCAGACCCTAACCCTCCCCTGCCCCATATACCTCAGGACTTTGAACTCCACCAGGGTGTTATCATTGCAACCCAGCCTGCCTCCAACCTTGATGTCACTGATTAACTCACTTGTTTTAGTCATCCTCAGGTCCAGTATTGCATCCCCTCAGATGGAGGTGTCTGTTAGCTGGGTTAAGAAGTTATCTTCAATGCACTCTGGGAGTCTCCTGGATTGCCTACAGCTTGCCATGCTATTTTTCCAGCATACGTCAGGGTGGTTGAAGTCCCCCAGTAGGGTGAGAGCTTATGAGCATGAAGCCTTCTGTACCTGGAGGAAGAAGGCTTCATCAGTACACTCTCCTTCATTATGTGGCCTGTAGTATACACCAACAACAAGGTTCCTTTTGCTGCCTTGGTCTTTTAGTCTCACTCATGAACTTTCAGTCTGTTGAAAGACAGCTCTTCACACTCTATCCATCTCCTGATATAGAGGACAACGTCTTTACCCTTCATTCCTGGTCTACTCCTTCTGAACAGCCTGTAGCCATCGTTAACCACACTCCAGTTGTGGGATTCGTCCCACCAAGTTTCAGTGATGGCAATCAGATCATAGCTTTCTAGTAGCACCTTAGCTTCCACCTCCTCCTGTTTGTTGTCCAAGTTTTTTGCATTTGTATAGAGGCACTTCAGCTGGGCTGTTGGTCACATTGCCTCCTTAGTGGAAGACCCCTTATTTCTTTTAAGGTGTTCTGTGGAAGTTTCCTTTTTCCTTCCTGGCACCTTCTACCTTAGGAGCCTTCCTCTTATCTCTGCAGGACTTCAACTGTGCTGGGGGTATCCCCAGCATGCCCTGGGGCAGCAGGTGGAAGTCCCATATCAGCATCCTATCCCTCCAACCACTGTGTCCCCTCCAGCAGCTTGTGATGGGTAAGCCTGATATTATCCCCCTCCCCCTTCACCTCTAGTTTAAAGCCCCATCAATGTCCCCTGCAAGCTCCTGAGCAAAAACCATCAACCCCCTTTGAAAAAGGTGGCTCCCATCTGATACTCATATACCTGTTGCTTAAAGGTCATTCTTTTTCACTAAAAGGATTCTTTGCAGAACTGCAAGCTGTGTTCAAATTCCCGAGGCTGGTGGAAAGATAGAATACAAAATAATGACATCTTTGAGAATGTGAATAAACACAGGAAAGAGTCAGCGTGGTTTCTGTAGGGGAAAATCATGTACCACTGAATTACTATACAAGTCAACTTATTAATGAAAGGGATTCTCATGAATGAGTACAGTGTAGTTCATTTTACAACAGGTCTTCAAGAGTGTTATTGAAAAATAATTTTACACCACGCCTTTCTGAAGTTACTTTCCTCTTTAGAGCAGAGGACACGAGGAGGGACTGCTGGTGATTTGTCTTCTTAACAGCATTAATGACTTATTAATTTTAAGTATAATGTGGTTTGCTGCATTCAGACACCTAACTAGTTATTTATTAAAAATATATATCTATAAATTCTGAAAATCTTTTTTGTGAACTGCAAGTAAAGTGAGTAAAAGTAATAATCCCCTAAACCACTCTTTAGCCATGTATGGCTCAGCAGATGGGTACTGTGAGGAGAAGGGGAAGTGTTTGTTTCTGACCAGAATGCAGAGGTTCAAAGGGCACAGAGGGAACAGCAACAGTGCAGGCCTCAATAAATAGGAAGCTTTGTGATGCTCTGTACTTTCTGGCAAAGACTGTGCAGAATTGCTGGTTCCCCAGTATCTCTGATTAGAAGAAACTGGTTTGGATTTCTCTTCTGAAACAAGATTATTTTCAGTGAAGAAGTTCATGTTAGGACTTCAGCCATACCCTGTCTAAGCTCTGTCTAAGATTTATTCTGCACGGTCACTTTGTGTAACTGTATAAAGGAGTTATTCAATTTTCCCCTGTTGACTGAACACAGGTATGTCACATCAGCTATACCCAAAGATATACGTACAGATGGTTTTAGAAGGTATTCCACTACAATACAACATCAGTAGTTCAAAACCATGATAACTTCTCTGAAATAGAATGATTCTTTTTTGACCTTATCAGCTTACCGTTCTTTTCCTCTGCACAGTAACCCATCACTCTCATAGGGACACTAATTCTGTCTTTTATTTTCCATTTCTGCTTCCTTTTCATGGAGACCAGCAGTGTTGTCCTTTTTCTCCTACAACAAACTACAAACTACAAACTACAACTGTCTATGAGCCTGTGGCTCATATGGACTGTAAGTTGTTTCCATCAACTTCTTCTATGGTAACAGAGAATTTTTTTATTTAACACTAAGGGGCTTTTTCAGGCCAGCAACTAGACTTGGCATCATATTGTTCATAAATATAATATTCTTGAAGGTGTCATTTCCCAGGAGATGTCAAAATTATTATCTGCTGTAGGTAGTGGTGGCAGGTATCACAGCTTAGCTTTACAGGATGTAATGCAATCTGAAGAGTAAACAGGGCACCTCTAGCAGTGCTTGTAATCACTTTCATTTTTGTGACTTCACATTTTTATTATATCTTCATTACACAGCAAGATATATTTCAACTTTGACCTTCATCTGCAGAGTGAGTAAAAAATAGGGTTTCCATAGGTGAAAACAATCTTTCACTTACAAATACTGCCTTTTCATGATAATACCTAAAAGCCCTTGGATGAAATTTTTCTGTCCACTCATACTGAAAAAACACTTTGGCTTTTTCTTTTTTCTGTAAACACAAAGGAATGCTCTGAAATTGTTAGACTGTATGTGCATCTGGGACATATTTTGCATGTAAAAATCTGCATCAATTTCAACCACAACCTGCTCATAGAGATGTGATCAAGCACTTAAAAATTGGTGAGAATATACATATGTCAAATATTATTTATATTGAAATGATAATTTCAGAGGCTTGTTGTTGTATCAGTTACATTTTACTGGCTGTATAAATATGAGAAAAGTAAGCAGAATTTAAAAAAATATCTGTGATTTTGTTTTGTGTCTTCATTATGATAAAGGAGACATGATAGTGAACAAAAGATCTGGAAGCATTATTACTTGAGCTATTGGTTAGGTTTTTGTATTATGCATTTCCTAGTAATGTTCTTTCTAAAACAACTCAACCTTTTCATCCTAGCTGTATACCTGTCTATGTTTTATAAGTTGTAGAGATATATCTTGTAAACTGTTTCTGACTTCTCATTTTTGGAAGTCTGATTTTTCAGGAAAACTGACAGTATTTTCAGAAGTAGTCTCAAAAATATCTGTAGGTCAGTATGTCAGGAGAATTATTGAGTTTGAAAATCTCAGTATCTTTTGTCTTGGGAGGCTTCCTTTGTATCAGAATCTTAGAATATATGAAACATGAAATCAGATGGCTCAAAGGAGACCAATGAAAGATTTGTATGGATTTGAAGACATACTTAAAAATTCACAGTACTGATGTCATTAAAAACGTGAATAAGTAGACAAACAGTGAAAACATGAGGAGCTGCTGAGGGAACTGGGGTTGTTTAGCCTTGAAAAGAGGAGGCTGAAAGGAGACCTTATTGTTCTCTACAACTACCTTAAACAAGGTTGTACAGAGGAGGGAGCCGGCCTCTTCTCCCAAGTGACAGGGGACAGGACAAGGGGGAATGGCCACAAGCTGCACCAGGGAAGGTTCAGACTGGATGTCTGATGTTCTGTTTCACAGAAAGTATCATCAGGCCCTGGAACAGGCTGCCTGGGGAGATGATTGAGCCACCATCCCTGGAGGTACATAAAAGACGAGTAGATGAGGTGCTGCGGGGCATGGTTTAGTGACAGGAATGGTTGGACTCTATGATCAAAGAGATCTTTTCCAACCCGGTGATTCTATGGTTCTATAATTCTATGAAAGAAGGAGAAATGGTCTCAAGTCCTAGCTGCTGTAATCAAAGTTGATTATTCTTACAAGCAGAAAATATATTTTGGAGACTGGGCAAGAAAAAGATTGTGAGACTGTCTAAAGAAAGTAAGAGAAAATCTGGCACTAAAGCATATGACAACAAAAGTTTAGATGAAACGTAAGAGATTGTACATGTACAATGACTGCAATCACATTTTTTACTTAACAGAATTGCATTTATTGCTACAATGCTCAGTGTTGTTTTCACATTGATCATGGCAAAAATGAAGTGCCTCAAGGTAGAGACACCTTATTCCTGTTCATACTTGATAACTGCCTTGAATATATGCTTTAGTTTAGAAAAGAAAACATCACATTTTTAGTAAGTAAAAATCATAGGATGAATTTTCTTTAGGGAAATCTGAATGAGAGTTTCACAATTGCTTGCCTGGAAAGCATTTGTTCATTACTATTCTACAAGGGAAATTCCCCTGTAAGATACAGTCTTTCATGTCTCCTCATTTGATTTTTTTCATGTGATATTTTCCTCTCTTCTAGATTCAGGAAGGAATTCATAATGATGAATTCAAATCATTCATGTGATGCCATCCAAGATGCATTAACTTGTTTTTAAGTGACAGCAAATTCAATCCATTATCTTCTTGAATAATTTTATTAATGCAAGATACTCTTGAAGCAGTCCTGAAGACATGTGAAAGTTTTATAAACTTGAGTTAATCAAAGACTTTATGGGGTGGTGTGTGTGTGTGTGTGTATAAGTAGAAGAGAATATGCAGAAATAATACAAGGAGATTACTTCACTTGTGATCTCTAATGGCATTTTTTTAGTCTTTCTAGTGAAATTAGTAAACTAGCAAAACTGGTAACTTTGTGGTGCAGAAGCCCATATCTAATTTTGAGAAAATCCAGTTGTTTTGTGGTTTTTCCATTGGCTGTATAACTATGCCATGTTTCTCTTTTTTATAGATAAGGAAATTATTTAAATCCTTCCCAAACACTTTTGAGAGAGATACTGTAGCGTAGCAAGATCCTGTTTTCACATGGCATAAATTGCACAACTGAAGAAACTTCTAAGATTTATAATTTGCTATTTTAAAGCCATTAACTTGATTAGGCCACTATGTGATACTTTTGACTTCTAATAAAATATAGGACTGTTAGTAGAATAAGTTTGTATCAGAGCCATAAATGTAACCATGTTCCATGTCTACCTTGAGCTGTAAAACTGCCATTTGTTGTGACGTTAATCTCATAGTATAACCCCCATTTTCACTATATCTGATAATCCTTCTGCAATGATATGTTTCCACAGCTTGCTGACTTGATGGACCATTTCTTTTGTTCCTGGCTGAGAAAAAGGAAAGAATTTTGTGTCATGGCAGAAATAAATGTGCCTTAAATAAAAATTTAAAAAATATTCAAGATACGGAATATCTCTGAGAAGAGATGAAGGTGTCCCGCATCAGGATTGACTAAACTGAGATAGACATGATCACATTTACAGGTTGTTCTTATCTGCACTCTTAAGAATAAAACTGTAGTAGGCTTTATACTCCACATCTGAAGAGGTTAAATGTGAAGAACAGACTGTCCAAAAGAAATTAGGCGTTCTTCTCATTTTTTTGAAAAACTGTATGTAAACAACAGAGAAGATCCAGGGAGCCAATGCTGCTTGTGAACCTCCATACACAAAAGTACAGAATCGGTGTATGCATTCTCACCATAAGAAGTTGTCTTAGAAATTGGTGCTGGTTTAACAACTCTTAAAGAGCTGATGGGTTAAGAACAGGTGGATCTGACATCTGGATAAGTTTAGAGGAGATTGATGTTCTTCAAGAGAACTGGTTCCTATCAGCCTGCTGAGGCTTTTGGTTTTGTGAATTCTGTTGTAATACATTTTATTACAAGGTGGAAAAGCCTTGCACTAGAAATACCTCAGATCTCATTTTACCTCTATGTAAAATATCTAAATTTATCTTTGTGTGAAATACATTAATATAGAGGTTTATACACAGAAGTTTTCCAGGTTTTGTGTCTTGTTCAACCTGAGAGAAGCCATAATAATTTCAGAGGAGACAAATGTTGAGATATTCCTTATAATATTGGCTCTCTGCACATGGAAGAGAAAATAAAATAATAAAATGTCAGCACCACTTTAAAATCATTATGATGAGTTATGAGGTGGAAGTATTAAGGGGGAAAGATGACTGCCCCATTGTCTTTAAAATAAGTAAGAAGTTGGAAAAAATAAAAAAGAAATATTTTAAGATTAACGTTATTAATAGATTTGAAATTATTATTAAAATCTTATGAAAGTCTTTGTGTTTTTTAAGTGTCTGTATTATCAGTACGTCTTTTCAAGGCAACTGAGATTTTTTACAACTCGGATCATTTTTCAAGGGCAGAAAGATCTGGATAAGAAACAGCATTATGTAGTGCTTATTCTTTTAATCCACATTGTTTCTAAAAATATCCAGCTGCAGCAGTGTCACAACCAAAATGTTTTGTGTTCTGCCTCCACACGCTGTGTGTGACCTGAAGCATCCTCCAAATCTACCTTTGGATCCATTCATTTTTGGAGCAACTCTTCCTGATATACAGGCGGTCTGTGTTAAGCATTGTGAACACAGGTAGTAATGGAGAAAATATACAGGTCACTGACCACAGAGAGGCTATAAAACAAGTTCCAGTCTCCCTTGGGTGTCCTAAACTGCTAAAAATACCCTGTTTACTGCCAGAATGAAGTATAAATATTGCCTAGAAGAGAATAAATTAACCAGATTGCTTATAGAAGTGAATTCCGTCTAATCCTGTACCTAGCATTTTTTTTAGTCATTACACACAATGAATGAAAATATCAAAATCAAAATACAAAATGCTTATGTTTTCAAGACCAAAGTCTTAACAGGTACATCTATATATTGAAGCACTTGAATAGGTCTTGGAAGAAATAATGTGAAATTCTTTCCCATTGAAGGCAATGACAGAGTTGCCATTAGCTGCAGCCTTTAGTTTGACTCTAAATGCAGTAACCTGATTCACTGAGGCATTCAAATACATATAATCATAGCAAAAGTGATCTGATGAATCATGGCCCTATCTGTGAAAATATGCCTAATGAAATTGTATGAAATTAACTTTATTCACAAAGCACACCTGTTCTACTCAGAAGATGGCTATAAATATCTTTGTGCCACCTGCCCCAGCTATGAGAGCTCCCATAAATCATGTAATTCCCTCTGACAACTGATACCACCTTGAAGGCACCTTTTTCTTTCTTAGTGTTCATTCTGAAAATGTGTATTTGCATAAATACAAATTTGTATGCCCATAAGTTTTTTCTACCAGGTTTCCTTTTCCTCCCTTCCCATACTGAATAACATTTAGTTTATTCATAATTTCACCTTCCCTGTTCATGGTTTACAAATTCATAGAATCATGGAATAGTTAGGATTGGAAGGGACCTTAAAGATCACCTAGTTTCAAACCCCCTGCCATGGGCTGGGATATCTCACTAGGTCAGGTTGCTCAAGGTCCCATCCAGCCAGCTCATGTCAAGTTTCTCACCCCCAAGTCCTTCTCTGCCTTCTCAATGGCATCATCCCCCATTGTGTACTGAAAGGAGGGATTGCCCTGACCCAGATGTAGGACCTTGCACTTGGTCTTGTTTAACTTCATGAGATTCATACAGGCCCACTTCTCCAGCCTGTCCAGGTCCCTCTGTGTGACACCCCGTCCCTCCGGTGCGGCAACTACACCACTCAGCTTGGTGTCATGCACAAACTTGCCAAGGATGCACTCAATCTTGCTGTCAATATCATTGATGAAGATACTAAACAGCACAGCTCGTAGTATGGACCCCTGAGGGACACCACTTGTCATGGATCTCCATCTGAACTTTGATCCATTGACCACTACTCTTTAGATACAGCCATCCATCCAGCTACTCATCCACTGCATGGTCCATCCATCAAATCAATATCTCTCCGATTTAGAGAGAAGGATATCGTGGGGGACTGTGTCAAAGACTTTACAGAAGTCTAGATAGATCACATCCATTGGTCTATCCTTGTCCACTGCTGCAGCTACCCCATCATAGAAAGACACTAAGTTGGTCACACAGTATTTTCACCTGGTGAAGCCTTGCTGGCTGCCATTAATCACCTCCATGTCCTCCACGTGCTTTAGCATAGCTTCTAGGAGGATCTGTTCTATGATCTTCCCAGGCACAGAGGGGAACCAGTCAGGTTGGTAGTTTCCAGGGTCACCTTTTCTACCCTTTTTAGATATGGGCACAACGTTGCCCTTCTTCCAGTCACCAAGGACTTCTCTTGATTGCCATGGCTTTTCAAATATCATGGAGAGTGGCTTAGCAACCGCATCTGCCAATTCCCTCAGGACTCTGGGATGCTTCTCATCAGGTCCCATAGGCTTATGCATGTTGAAGTTCTTTATAGGTGGTCATGAACCTGATCCTACTTTATTGTGGGAGGATATTTACCCCTATGACCTTATCTTGTTGTCCATTGAACCAGGAGGGGTGAGTAGGACTGTTATCAGTGAAGACTGAGGCAAAAATGTTGTTAAGTACCTCAGCCTTCTCATCATCTGTTGATACAAGATCACCATCTCTAGCCGTCAGTGGAGGTACATTCTCTTTGACCTTCCTCTTTTGATTGATGTACCTGTAGAAGCCCTTCTTGTTAGTCTTTACTTCCTTTGACAAGTTCAGTTCCAGCTGTGCCTTGGCTTTCCTGACCTCAGATTCTGAAGGAGTATGTGAACATTCGTGAATGCTGCACGTCCAAAGATCCCATCACTTGTGCAGATAATGCCTTAAAGATGTTGTTTCCATTTGGCTGTCCTGAGTCCAAATGAATAGAAACTATAGTTCTGGAAAAGTAAGAGTTATCAAGGCTCTGCTTATCAGTCAGTCTGATTTTCCTTAATTCTCTTTTCTCTTCCTTCTCTTTTTGGGAGAAATTACCTTTTCTTCTATCAAAGGTTGAATTTAAAACTAAATCCCTAAGAAAACAGTGTCATATGTCCAGAGCTTGCAGTCTTCTGCTTATACCTGTGCTTACCTCTGGTGTGAGATTTAGCCAGGTAAGCCAGTACCCCACATGTCAGTGAAGGGGCAGAACAGCAACTCGTGTTCTATAAGCAGAACATGAGTCATCAGTGTCATGCTCCTGAGAGAAGGGTAAATACATTATTAGGTTGTATATAGAGTGTGGACTGCAAAAATGCATGAAGTGATTCTGTGTAAAAATACAATGATTTTCTTTCAAGAAGGATATAGATTTGTTACTTAGTATCCAGAGAAGAGCAACCCAGAATGGAGATTGAAAAAACTGCAGCTGTATAACCTACAGAAGACCAAATCATGGGGAGACAGTGTAACAGTTTTCATGTATGTGAAAGGCTATTGCAAAGAAGAAAAAAAATAATCATTTCCATGTTTAAGGCTCATAAAACAAGTAGTAATGGATTTAAACTGTGAGCAGAGAAAAATTATATCATGAAGGGAAAAAAAACCCAACAGCAAATCAAATCTGGTGATAGCCATAGTGTAGCGCTTCATAACACAGGCTAGGAGGGTTGTGATGATTAAAAACAGGCTGAACAAATTCCATCTAGGAGTGAGTAGCAAACTGTTCTCCTCACTTTTGACCTCAATGTCTCTAGTGCAATATTAGAATAATTGCAATCAATACCTAATATGCATAATCTGTGTAAAAAAATCTTGTTAGTTCTGTAAAACCTGAGCTACATAGAATCGTATATTGATGCATAAGCAAAAAAATAGACACTTGAATAACAATAAAAGTTTTCTTTGCAATACTTCTATCATTCTGTTTTGACAGAGTAGTAATATGGTTAATTTTTATGGTATTCTTCACAAAGAAATAAGTTTAAAAATTGACTTCACCCACAATTTATACACAGTAACTTTATACGTCTATCGTATTTCATAATAGAGCACAGGAAAAGGTTCCTGTTGTTTCCCCTGTTTTAGATTTACTGTGGTGTGGTTTTATTTTATTTACTTTATTTACTGATACATTGACTATTGACAGAGATGTAATTGTATGAAAATGTTGCTTAGGGGACGGTGTACAGCAAAAATCTGTGTGTAAGAGAATTCCTGACATCTTTTGTGTTGTCATTAGTAAAGCATAGTTTTATTTAACAACTCTTCATGTGGAAGGAGTAAATGAGGCATTTAATTCCACAGTAACAGTGATTGCTCTGTGCTGCTGTTCTCACCACAGACCTAGGAAGTCCTGGTTGGACTTAAACCATGTCTTAATTCTTCATAGACCGAGTTCTAAACTCTCTTTGAAAACCTGAAACTTCAGAATGAATAAACTCTTGCTCAAGGGATGAGTTATTTTAATGAGGATTGAAAGAGACTGTGTACTGTCTCCAAACAGTGTGCCCATTAATTAATTTGCAAGATGCTGATCTATGTAGAAGATTTTTATAGACTTAATTGGCAACCACAACTTACATCAATTTACTCACCCAGGCTGACCTGCATTCAGCAGGGAGTTAAGTCTGGAGGACACTGTTATTTTCCCGGGTGTGTGAGATAAACAGCAATGAGTTGTGTGCATCCAGCATCATCAGACATGAATTTTCATACTGAGGCAGAAGAGAGCTATGATTGGAGAATTTGTTCTGTACTAAACGTCCAGACTGCATGCAATTCAATGTTAGGCTTAATGTTATTAAAGGAAAAGCAAATGTGCGCACACATCCCTTACCCCACCATTTACTCTATTTTGGGGATAGGTAGGTAGTACAGCAAAGCACATATAGTTAATAGTTGTCTGTTGTCAACAAAGCTTTGGGCAGTGGCACTTCTCAGGAGCTCCAATATTTACTTGAAAAATCCACCACAGCTATAGTTACCCGATTTCACAAGTATTTTTCTTGCAACTATTCTTCCAAACTGATGCCTTGACTTGTAGGCTGTAACTTGTGTTTGCTTTCTGGAGCTAAACCTGCTAATGTTTACAACATGCTTAACTGAACTTGGAAACTGTGCTCTCCCTTGGTTACACATCAAAGAGAATGCTTTTAAAAGATTTTGTCTAGTACAGTGGTATGAAGGCGCTACTGCTGGAATATCTGCCCCAGAGGAGAATTGACATGACATTTGAGCAAGCTAGCAGAGGTGAAAAGTCATCTTTTTTGACTGCTGAGTCTGAGGATACTGCTAAGAATCCTGAACTTGCCCCATTGTGCTGGTGGTGTTATATCTTCCAAAGTTTAAGAATTTGCCCAGCAAATATCTCAAGGTAAAGTAAATGTTATAGAAAAACACTAAAAATACAGATAAAAATGGAAAAAGTGAAGCTCAGAAGGAATGGACTCATCATGCATTTTTACACTGTTTATTCCATATAGAGAGAAAAACTAGACACAGTAATGGCTGAGATCCATTGGTTTACCTGCTTTATATCATACAGTCACAAAATGGTCCTCAGAAGTCATAGAGGTGTTTTATGCTCTACAAAGAATAGTACCACAACTGTGTGCTACATTCATACACTACACTCATACTTGCACAGAGTTCCCATTGGACTTGAGATGGGAATATGTCCCTGTGCTCCATCTGTGAAGTAATATAACAAACAGAGGATCAGGGCAGCAGGTGTGTCTTTCAGTCTTTATTTCTGAGCTGTGTTTCAAGATCTAGTACTGTGTACCAATATTTATGTATGTACAGTATTTTGGTAACTAAGGTTACTGTAGCTGGGAAATATATGTGTAAAGCTTTCCTATATTCTAGTAAAGCTAAAATGTTTGAAAATTAAATGTGTCATCCATTTGCAAATGCATCATCCACTAGCCTGTAGGAACTTCAAAATGCTGTAAATAAGCAGACCCCCTTGAAATACACCTACTTGCATGTTCCATCTCAGCTTGGATGAAAATATTGCATAGAGTCTACAGTTGAAAGAATCTCTTCTACAGGTCCTGTCTTACATCTGAGGTACAGAAATATCTCTACATTCTTGGTGGAAAACTAAAGCAAAATACCCTTGTAAATTGGCTATTCCATCTGCATATGACACTTTTAGTAAGCAAGCTAATGGCACTTCTAGAACTATGAGATCTGTATCTTTGACCCATGTCCATGCACCCACAAACTGAGTGATGTTTTCAAATTACTTCCTTTTTCCTTTATTTTCCCTGAGATGCCTCACTCCACACCACTATAATTATCAATTTATTTCTCCTTAAGCTATAATTTCTCTTTTTAGCATTTATGGCACTCACCACTATAGTTGTCATTTTTACAAATTGTTTATCATTGTTGTCTCCCTCCAAGATTGTGCAGGGCACTCTAACTGCAGATTCTGTCTTCTCCCAGTTGCACTCAATAACAAAGGAACTGGGAAGAAGGAAGTCATAAAGTGGTCATTCCCTACACCCTGAGGAAGGATAAAGAAGATAGCTGGAACTACATGGGATGATCTGTTGTTTGAATGAGTAAATTGTATAGCAATCTTACTTCAAAGTAGTTTCATGAAATTGCTGAATTCAACCTAATTAGAATATCTTCTGTGATGTTACTGTGATTGAATTGTACAATTCTTATGAAGAGAATTTATTTTTCAGTTCCTTCTCCAGCTTGGTCTTTCTAATGTTTACTTTTCTTCAGCTCATACCTAACTATATTAGAAATACACATGGCAGTGTTTAGTTGGCATGCTTGCACTGGATTGCTAAACAGGCCCTTTCTTGCTTTAATTCTTCTGTCACCTATGATATACAAATGGTTATGAGGAGGACTTACAGCAAAATAGAAATGGTTGGAGAAATGATAATTTATTTATATGTATTATATATTAAATCTCTCTCAATTGCTTCAATAGTACTTGGATCAAAATTTTACAGAAGCTGAAGAAACGTTTTGTTTTGATCTCTGTGGACTTTGGTTTGGAGTCTAGACAAAGAAACCCACAGACCTATTCTGAGGAGCCTCCTCTGCCTTCTGCCACACTCGATCCATGCTTAGCTAAATTTGTTTGAAGAAATATTAAAGAATTACAATATTTATGCAACTCATTTTAGATCTCAGAACATTAAATTCAGTCACCAGTCTGAATTTAAGTCTTCAGAATGTTTCATGTCTGAGAGTCATGTTACAGTGTAAGAACTGTTGTTGGTATTTTAAATAAACATGTTATTTAAAATAAAAAAAATATTGCTTGGAATTTAGATTACCCAAAGGAGGTGGCATATATGAACAGTAAGCAACTAAAAAAAACCTCAACCAAACAAATGAAATAAATACTCAACCTTAAGTAAATCTTACATCCTTTGGGGAACAGATGCAGGATAGAGAATGTTTATATTTAAATCTGGAAATATATGGAAATTAACTGGTTGTGTGTATACTTCTGAGTACTTTCTTTATGCTATTACTTTTCATTATTTAGGTAATTACAGCTATCCTTTTCCCACTGGAACCATTTCTGCTTCTCTGCATTGACAAATACATTTGTGTAAAGTACTGTAGTCTGGGTGAAGTCATCTTTTCACTTGGTGCTAAAATACACCCCAAAAAGGGGAAAAGGGGAAATAAAAATTGCATGTTTTTTAAGCGTATGATGCAAACTCCAAACTTCTCAACCTTTGGATACCTCTCCTTTATCTTCTCTGAAATCTCTTTGTCATGAAACTTGCCTGACATTCCCTTGCCAAAATTATGGTTTTATATCGATCAAATTATTGTCATTTTCCAAATGCCTACAACTAAAGCTTTTTCATCTTCAACAAAATATTAGTAGGTCTTTCACAGTTTATCTAAAGTCATAGTCATGCTTGTAAGCAAGGATCAGCTTTAAGCAAAGTTCTTACATACCTCTGAGATTCAATTTGAATTTCATATAGAAACATATTACTTAATTGTATTTATATGCTTCAATTATAAATAATTAAAGAATGCCTGTCCAAGTCTCCTGGTGCCCCAACACATCAATAATAACACCATCCCAGTAGTGTTGAATTAATTACTTTAACAGGAACTCAGCCAGACAACCTCCAATGGAGACTTTTCAATTTTGTCATTACTGTGAGAAACAAATACACAGTTTTCTCCAAAAGTCTTATCAAATAGTAACTTCTGTGTACTGCCTTTCCTTTTCTCTTTCTCTTCCTCTGTTCAAAAACTGTTCAGTCCTTATTTGTTCTGTATTGTTTTGCTTTGCTTTAAGCTGGCTAGGACTTTTGGAGTTATTTTCACAAAAAACTGCCGATTCTCTGAAACTACAGCTAATTAAAGATCAATTTCAGTGTTCTCAGTTTACAAATTCTTTGGTAGTCCACACTGCATTTGATGCTTATGAGTGATAATCCTTTCCTACTGTTTGAAAAAAAAAATTAGAATGTAAGCCAATCACGGAAAAAAGTTAAACTTAACGAGATATTTAAATTATTTGATAGCAATTAATTGATAGATTCTTTACTTGAAAAACATTTCTGAGATCATCTCTTTCTGCTCCAGATCAGGACAAAGCACTGAAAAGAAGTTAATTTGTCCTATTTTGACACACTGCTGTTTGTTTCATTACAAAGAGAATTCAGGAATGTTATCGGAGCTGTGTGTGTATATATATACACACACATATATATGTAGCCTTGTTGATTAATGTTAATGTGGTGAAAGGTACCCTTAAGAATATATGGCATTGCCTAGAACGTTTATAGAAATAATGAAATTCGCTTTTCCATTCACCAGTGTATGTTTTGTGTTGTGTTTGTGTGCAGCATGTGCCAGAAATCAGGGAGGTTATTTCAGGTGGTGGGGTTTTGGTTTTGTTTGTTGGTCTTGTAGGGATTTTTATTTTAAAAAAATACTATTTCAATACAGATTTATAATAGACAGAAAAACTGTTTTGTGATGATTACTCCACCAGTGATAACATCTATGTTTCAGTTCCTCCAACTATTAATTAAAAAAGATCAGAGAGGAATTTTGTGTGACTGGGAATATTAGCTCCTGCTCACCCTTAGAACTTTTGTAAGTCTTTGTCAGGTACTGTAATGTACCTGCACATGTTATTCCATGTCTGCTGCTGATAGTTTTCTGATGCGATCGACACATTATATTTTTTTTTTAAAGTTGATACCATTTTCTCAACTAAGATTTTCAGATGCCTTCAAAGAAGAAATGTAATGATGTGCAATTACTGTGTTCTTAGCACTTGTCTTTGCAATTCTGCATCTGTATTCATAGGTGCTTGGGCTAATAGACAGGAGCACTGGTGGGTTTCTTCTTCTCAATTTTAGTGATAGACTGTTCCATGAATTCCTTTCTAAAATACATCCCCAGTACCATCATTTCTGCTCATCTACAAAAAGGAGCTTGGCAGGTTATTTGCATCCACCTTCTTTCATTACAAGTTAGGAAAAGCTTCCAGTGTTCTGTGCTGACATGCAAATACATCAAACTGTTTTGTTTTTCTCTGTTCTGTTTAAGCATCATAATATTATTTCCCTCAGAAATTAGCTGACATTTAAATATCTCACAAAGGTATTTTATATTGTACAAAATATAATTCGAATAGACTTTCTAAGATAAGCCTTTCTGAAAGCGTATTTAATTCTCATGCTTTATTTTTAATTTCCTTCTTTAGGCTAAATTCTAATGCATGTACACCCAATAGACTAATATACTTGAAGTTTGTAGGTTTTTGGGGTTTTTTTATTCACATGCATTCACAAATCAAAGTAATAGCACACATTCCAAAGAAATATTAATCTTGTTCCTCCTCTTCTTTTTCCTTTTTTATTGTAACACGCAAGT
Source organism: Piaya cayana (assembly GCA_013389865.1). Taxonomy (NCBI): domain Eukaryota; kingdom Metazoa; phylum Chordata; class Aves; order Cuculiformes; family Coccyzidae; genus Piaya; species Piaya cayana. The sequence continues at coordinate 59,432 of WAAB01001775.1, forward strand.
AATATTTCTTTAGAAAGGAGCTAAATAAAAAGTAGAATACTAAATACACAAAGATTAAATACCAAGAATTCAATAATAGTAATCATATAATAAAGGGTATCCTTGTAATATCTGCTGTTGGTTTTGAACATAATGAATCATACAGCAATCAAGCAGTTGAAGAGCGCAGAATTCTTAAGGAAGCCTTTCATTATGGATGTACTTTTCGTACTTTGAACTGAACTGTTCTATGACTTTAGGGGGAAAAATAAGACTGAAACTTATGAATCTAAAAGTTCAGGACAAGAATGGAAAGTGCATGGTGTTTTACAGTGAGAAAGCAAAATTTATATTATTCTCTCTTACAGAGCTGCTGAGCCCTCCCCAGCCCACCCTTTCTTGCCAGAGTGCACCAAGATTTTCTAAAACTTTGGCAATTATAAGCTCTACATAATCATTAATGTCATATGAATAAATAAAGCCTAATTATTTCAAAACTAATGAGAAGAAGTAGTTTCAGACAGTTTTCATCACTGAAGACTGTATTCCCTCACAGTTCTGTTAGAGGTAATTGCTCATTATTGTCATGTTACACAAATTACTTTTTAACCCTGTAGAGGCAAGTAAATAGCATAGTGTAACAATATTTAGTAAAATTGTCAAATAGTAGTATGCATTTTATAATATAAACTTGGTGGGTTTTATTTCACTGGCAATTATTATTTTAGCATATTTTAAATATAATTTTAGTGGCAATTAGAAGGAGAATTTTTAGATGCACTTGGTAGATTTGGAATTATCCAAAATAACAGGATAGGAAAGGGATTGTGAAGATCTTTGTTACAAAGAGATCCATATTTATGGAAGGAAGATGAAATTGAGCCAGGCTCACATCCGGGATGATGTTTAAATAATCCTGAAAGGTTTAAATAACTTCAAAGCATTTTTGTCTTTTATTAAGCTATTTTTCAAGAAACTTCTGAATTTCCTTTAGTGTCCTGTTCACTTCTACCCATAATGCACTTAACATATTGGCTTCTCTGTCAAGTTCTTGAATATTTTACCATCTACTCCACCTTGCATGATGGCTCATTTCTGCCTTTTTTATGGAAAGAAAGATGCTGGAGATCAGGATATCAAGCTAATAGAGTGAGTCTACTACAAATCTAAATTCAGAGCTAAAAAAGGAAAAAAAACCAGGAGTAATGTTCAAACTGAGCTTTGTGTAGATGCACATGTACAGATATATTTGGAAGTTTGCAGACACATAATTTGGCATGCATTATTTTTCAAGGGTAAACATGAAAAACTTTTATCTATTGGTCTTACTGTATTCACCTAAAATTCTCATGGGTTTTGCACATTTGTTAGTACACATTGAAAGCAGTGGTCCTGCCACCAAAGTAAACTATTATTTCTCACCATCATATTCTCTTCTCAAGTGCTTATGAGGGTGCAGATTTTACTCTGAGCATACTACTGCATCTGAAGGCTTCTGAGAAGAGATCTTGGTTCTGGCATATCTGTGGTAAGAATCAAATTAAACTGAAAGAAAAATAAACATTCTCCTTTGAGTTATTTTTGTAGTGCTGCACTTCTTGCAGCTGAAGATGCAGATTCAAGCTTTTGAGTATTTTCAGGTGCATTTAAACATATAAAAACAAGATTATTCTTTTTTAATTGGAAGTATCAATTTTCCATCTTTGTGTATGGTTTGTATTTTTAAACAATTAGTTACAGTGAAAATTATTTTTTTCTGCAGCCTGTGAACATTAGTGACAGAATTCTAATATCAGCAGATATATTTATGGAAATTAGTATATGTTAGGAATTGTATCAATGATTTATGGTTCAAAGCTGCATTTGCTCATAATACCTACTTCTGAATTAGACACCCCTAAAAAAGGGGAAGTAGGAGTTAAACCTACTAAAGTATACAGTATACTGTTTATTAATATACCTAAATACTGGTATATTCTTAGGATAAATTAATAAAAATGACTGTGGGAACTAGACTTAACTATGAGAAGATATGAGAAGGAAGAAAATAGAAATCAAAAGTTCATTGTGGAAGAGACATTAATAAAAAAAAAGGATGATATGCAGCAAAGGAAATTAGCTTCTAGTGTATATGGACATGAATAATGCTAGAGGATGTATCATATAACTTAATCAGATATGTTGTAACAGGAAGATGCAACTGTGGTTTCCTTAATGACCAATGGGTGATGTAATCAAACACTAAATGCACATTGTCAGGTTCTGACAAGTTTCTCTCAAAGCAACGATGGAGTATCACTTTCCTGTGAGTTGAGATGGATAACATATCCTCTCTTGAGTGAACAGAAGGAGTCAGGAGCAGACAGGTTTCTATAATGTTGTTGTGACATAAAGCAATCTTCCTTTGTCATTCACTAATGTAAATATCACATTCCCTGAAGGTATGCATACTTCTGCTTCATTTGTTGAGTATGAAGCTGTTAATCTTGCTAATTTGGGCATGAGGCACAGGTAAGGCTACTGCAATTGAGACTCGATAGACCTGCAAAATCTTCCAGGTGGTTTTATCCTCCTCCAGCAGCTGCATGCTCTGCCCCTGTGACTCCGTCTGTGCTGGTCCATGGATTAACTAATGTAAGGCAGTATGGGAACAACTGAAAATGCACTTAGAAGTCTGAATGAAGGATAGCTCTTCTTCAGTAAAGTAGACTAAATAGTGCTGCTAATGTTTGGCTCATAGGACTTTGCAATTTGTGTTTTGATTGCTGTTCTACACATTGTCAGTGAGTGTTTTCTTTTGAGCAAACCCAAATTTTAAGGCTAACAGAGCACCAACCTTTGTTGCAGCAAATTCAGATTCCGGTGGAGTAACTTCAGCTAACTTGAGGCCCAGGAGGATTGGTTATGTGATGGAGGGACACAAGGGCTGGATGCACCTGCTCAGGCTGATTTTGAAGGCAGGAAAGTCTTTTCTGTGCTCAGGAGGTGGAATGTGGTCCTTCTTGGCTTCATTGCACAGTGTGGGTACAAGACCTTTATTCACCAAATCATCATGGTTTAGCAGCACTCTCATAGCAGGGTACTCCTGTGAATATAAGAAGCAAACAGTCAAAGTTAAGAATGACCTCACTGATAATCCTGGGCTTTGCATTTTAATGCATATTTCTAGTTGAGTGCTAGATTGTGTTTTTATGACGGAGTAGATTAGGAAATAATTTGCATGCAAATCTCTCCAAGTCAGTGCAGTTTCCTTGGTAACAAATGGGGAACCAAGTTCCAAAATCTGCTTGTTGCCATTAAAATGTTTGTGTGTATGTAGGAAGGGGGTGTTCCTTTTATAAGTTTTTATTAAAGAAAAGTAGAACTGCAAAACTTAGCAAGATTCCTGATTTACATAAAATGAGAGGTTGAGTGTAGGAAATCAGTTCTGTGCTCATTAGTACTTAACACATACAACAGATCTCATTTCTAGTCAAACAACACCAGGGTATTTTACAATTAGAATTTTCCTTTCTGCTTAATGAAAATTAAATTTACTTTTTGTTTGGATTGTTATTTTGCTAAGCTGCCAAGAACTGGCATTTCTACCAGTAGCTGCCTTTCAAGCTGCTTCAGAACCTATTTACAAAGGCTTGGCAGAGACCAATGAGAACTTCCCATCTCCCTTCTGGGGCGCCATGAAGTGGGATCCCTCACCCTCTTTCAGTTTAGCCTGAGGGAGGTTCTTATATGTCCCCTTCACTTCACAGCAATTGACTGGCCTGGTTTGTCTGCCACATCTTTTTAAGTGATGACTAGTCAGAGTTCTGACTGGACCTTTTAACTAGATGGGTCCTTAATGTAGCAGTAGGAGATTTTAAAACATGTTGGAGGAGGAAGTGCCAACCCATTTGTGCTCACTAGAAGAGTTGACTGAAAGATTAAAACATCCTAGTGGCAACTAGAGAAAAAAAAATGTGACCAACTTATTGGGAGGGACTCATTATCCTTGAACTTTGTGTCCTGGAGCCTTGGGATAAAAAGAAGTACCAAGCCCAAACAAAAAAACAGCCAACTTTCAGAGTTCAGGCAGTATTCTGTGGCTTTATTGAACCAGAGAAGATTTGACACAAATTATTTTGCTATTAAAGCATCCCCAGGGCTTTTTTCTTCAGCTCTTTCCTGAAACTTAATTCATAGACTATTTTTGCTACTTAGTTTTTCAGTGACTTTTCAGTAAAAGTTCTAATACTTAATCTGCCTAGTTAAAACTTAACTTCAGAAACAGAGCTGAAGACATGTAAGCAACTAGATGAAAAGTCTTCTTTTTTTCTTTTCTTCCCCCCAACTCTGTTTATTTTGTTTGTTCATTCCCTATTTAATAATTTCAAGTCTGCATATTATTATAAGTAGTCGTAAGTTTTGAATATGAAGAAAATTGAAACTTCAGTTGCGCCTAAAATTTCTGCAATAGTCTATGGAGGAAAATTCTGAATAAAACCCAAAACAATAAAAACAAAAAAAAAGAAAACTATTATTCCCTCTCAGTAGGAAAGGTGTCTTTCTTGTTCAGAGGAGTAATTTTTGAAAACATATTAAAATCATAAAATAGGTTTTGTAATAAATAAAAGTAATTACTGTTCAGCTTCTCACTTAGAAAAAAAGCTAAGCTACTTCTGCTGTTGAGTACAACTTTATTTCATTTGATCAGACCAAAGTGATTTTCATGTCATGCTGAGTTTGTTTCCATTAATGAACCATATAATAGTTGGGAATAAAAAGAGAAGAATTATATTTGAATACAGAGGACCTGAGTTACTGAAAGTTCATATCATCAACATGAATAAGCTTTTTTTTTTTTTAATGTTATATCAGTGAAAGCAGTGGCACAATTAAAAAGACTCTTGTGAGCATTCTAGCTTTATGGTGAAATTTCCCAAGTACTGCTGGAGATGGGTTGGGGACTCACAAATATAATGCCATGTTAAGCACATCTTTATATGAAATGTATTTTCATCTTGTTCCCTATTGCATAAGCTTGTGGATTTACTAGACATGACTAGCATGAAAATATGCAAAACTGGTGATTCTGTGTCTTTTGTTGGTAAGAGGGATATTGTACAAATGACAAGAGTTTGCTTCATTTTGAAGCATACAGTGAAATTTTCTTTTCTCAGATGGTAATTACATTTTCAGTTCCCTGCCATCATAGTGCTGATTGCCTTCTGCAGCTTCCTTGGGGCCTTGTCAATCCATTGATTGAAGAAATAGTCTTTAAGTGGATTTGTACCATGTTTGAATAAGTGATACCATTTGATTAGAGCTGAATGCTAATATGACCCTCAATAAATAGCTGTTTCTAACTCTTGTAATTTTTTATGATGGATCTTGTGACATCAACTATTTATCTTAAGTTCTAGAATTTTGAAATTATTACCTGACACAGTCAGATGACACCCATGACTGAAAACTTCTGACTGCTGTGTTTGCAGAAAAAAACTGAGAATGTTGGAAGTACATGTAAGAGATCCAGAAGCTAAAAGAAAATGAAATAATGATTATTTCCTTAAAATAATATTAAAATAATAAATTTCACACTCGTTGATCCTCCCTCTTGCTGGATGTAGCTCAACAAAGTTCCTGTGCTTACTGTTATTTTTTACAACATATGTAGGCATCCTGTTTTTTTAAATACTCTTAGATTTACGAGGCAATTCCTCCAGGGTAATCTTGTAGTGTACTCCGAAAGACAGAACCAGATTACTCAATGGGGTCCAGTAACCTCTCAGCCCCAACCAAGGGCAGCGGGATAATGCATGTACTTTAGAGGGTTTGCTGAATCATGACCAAAGTTCTAGGATCAAATTCATGCAGAGAAACATTAAGTGGAAATGTTGCTTGCAAACACTAAGTAATACATCCTGCTGAGAGTGACCTCTGGTAACTTCATATGCCTTTCAGTAAAACTGCTGTGTCACTGCTGCATATACCCTTTTCAATGGGCAAACTACAGAGTATGAAAACAAAAGCTTGATGTATGGCAAGTATAATATGTGTTCTTTTATGTTCTAGTTTAGAAAAAAGCATGATGTCTGTTAAATTAATGGAATTTCAAGGCTGTTTTCTCTATTGTTCCAAAAGGATGTACATACAGTCTTTAAAGAAATCATTATGAGCTTTTAAAGAATATGTGAAAATGTCCTTAATTTCTTAATGTATCATTCCAATGAATGGTTATTAGTCAAGTATTGTTAATATTTACAATAAGGGGAATATTTAGTAGGTTTACTCTTCTAATGTGTTTGTAATTGGAACAGATTATGAAGTTATGCCTATTTTCAAGAAAAATTGTTAAAGCTTTTTCCCCACAAGTTTCTTAAATAGGCTTGTTTTTTCTATTAACTCAGATTTTTTCTAGTTACTCAGCTTTTTAATTGAAATTTCTTAGCAGGTGATAAAGAGGAGAAAGATTTTTACATTAAAGATATCATGAAGATGTAGATTCAAATAGATCAAAGGGGCAATTTTCCTGTGTAGTATATACTGCAGCATTATAAGTATCTCTGGTTTAAGAACTATTTTCCATAAACAAATAAATGTGGACATGAATAGAAGATGGCAGTGAATTATGATACACTATATACATTTAAGATTATTCACTATCATTCCTGCCCATAGTCAAAACAGCTTTATTCATTGTATTTATAATCTGAGTCACAGCTGATGTAGATTATATTTTGAATATGATTAGACGTGGAACAGAAATACAGGATGAAATTTCCTAATATAGTGTGTCAAGCCCTTCTGAATTAACACTATTGTTGTATAACTTACAGATATTTTGAAGAGACTTATGAAAGTACAACAAAGAAGAAAGTTTCTAAATGTGTATAAAATTTGAAGGAAGATATGGACAAGCTGTAAAGAGTGTTTGCTAAAGGGATTTTAATTTCTTGGGCTGAAAATTATTTGAAGTTGAATATTTCCCAAAGAAATAACAACTAAATACCACAATAATACAGTGCCTTTAACACTCAGTGAATCATTTCTATGGTGAAAGAGGTTTATAGTAGTGCAATATTTTCATACCTAGCTTTTAGCAAAATAACAAAAAAAAATCACCCAAACCAAAAGGCTAGAGAAGAGACTAACTATAATAAATCAAGCCCCTTTGACACAGACCTGAATTTATTATTGAAAGTTTGTGGATGTAATTTTGTTTTGTAACTGCTGTACATTTATATGGACCAGGCTATTCACAGACTCAATTGTAATTCTTTACAACTACTGCTTGATAGAGTAGGAATGCAGAAAGACCGAAGCAGAAGAGGATATATGGGATAGCTGCAGGCAGTCAATTCCACTGCTTACTGGAATAGCCATTAGTGCATGTTTTCTAATGACTAATCTGAATCTTTCATGCTGGAACTGAAACTCATGGCTCTTACCCACTACAGTATAGGAAACAGACAATTTTCTTGTCTATAATAAACTTTTAGTGGTTGAAACTACTATCATATCTTTTTTTTTTAATTATCATTGCTATTGGTTTTGGCCTCTTCTCACTTGTTTTGGGTTCCTTTGAACTAACTACCCTGCCTTTTTTTTAAAGCACCATAGAAGATGCATTTTAGATCTCTGCATTGCCTTTTTTGTCTTTCCGCTACACTCTGTTTCATTCACATTTTGAACTGCAGTGTCTCAAACTGCACAGGGTATTTCAGCAGAGGCAACAGAAACAAACTGTAACATAGAAGTGTTACATGTGAGATTTACATGGGTTAATTTATACTAGGAATTGCTCTAGATGGTCTGTCAGAGCAACCCATAATTTCACATAATTTCTCTGCCAAACCTAGATTGTTAGCTATAAATTTCAGGAAAAAAAAAAAATGCATGTACATATAAATGATTAGCGTATATCAGAGTTAAGGAACTATTTACTACAAAACTATTCTCTGTTTTGAAACAATCTTTTGTGAAAAAGTCTGAGAGTTTGAGCTAACATTTGGCTTTACATTTGGCTTTAGGTTGGTTAGAAAAGTAGATCCTGTTCTTAAGACCACCATAAGATTTCAGGTGAAAGAATGCCTGGAAAAAGGTTTCTATTTTCCTAGATGATACACATTTCTCAGTAAAAAAACCAAATGATATATTTTTGACTAACTTTAGTCTGAATAGCCAGCTAGTTATAGAGTTAGATCTGTGCATAAAATTTGTTTTTGTGAGAAGTTGTTCTATATTTGTATTAGACTTGTATTTATAACTGGTAGATCTGCAGGTGAAGAAACACACAGCTGCTCTTTGAAATAATTTGGTGCCAAATCAGAGTGGTAGGTGTTGGTCCTTTGTTGTTGTTGCTTCATTTTAGCCATGAATATTATGTGTTCCTTACTGTTCTTCTGCCATTTCTATATTTAGAAGGTTATATTATGTATAATACTACAAGTACCATTATCTTATGTTTATATACCTGTTATATACTCAGTAAAGTGTTTCTTTCTTTAAATCAAATGCTTTCTTTGTTCAGTTTCAAAAAATCCTCGAATCATATAAAAATTAGCTCTGCCATTATCCTTGGAGTTTTACAGTGCTGATGTAGCTTATCCTTGCCAAAAAAAGAGATAAAAGATGCTTTCCCTGAAGCATTCTGCTGCCCCTCCAAACAACGCAAAAGAAGCAAAGAGCTCTTCCAAGAGTGTCAGGTTTTTACATGAAATAAGATCAGAGCTGTTCCCTGACAAAAGACTGTTGGTATAAACCTATTTAAATGTAAGTACAGGTGATTACTCAGACTGTTTATTAAAAACAACAAAAAAATCCCCAGTCATTCCACACAGATTTTCTATGTGTACTCACTTGTGTCATGCTTCACAAGCAGATGATTGACATAGGCTGGGTTTGCTTTCTTAAGTCATTCTGTACTACCAGTGTGTATTTGGGAGTGACTGTCATTCTCCTTCCTTTGATTGAGTTGAAATAATGAGGTTTTGGAGAGTTTAGATTTAAGCTTGAGTGCATGTTGACACAAGCAGTTTGACCAAGATTTTCAACGATTTGAAAATGTGGGGGAGGATGTCAGAAAGAGACATCTTTTGCGATGTTCTTGGGCTTCTCTGTCTCCTGAAGGTCCCTGCTGGGCTGTGAAGTGGTGTACAGCAGCTGGGTAACTTGACATAACAAAATTCTGGTCCTTCTGGTGATTTTTTTGTGGTGATGAGAATGTTATTCGGTAGTTCAGCTGAAGTAGCTACAGAAGAAGCATCTTGATTCAATTTTTCATGCTTTGTGCTCAGCTAAACCTGTTGGATATCAGCCCACAGATCTGATCAGCTCATGGAAAGCATCAGAAATTCATATATTTGAGTACAGTCAGTACATCTGCAATTCTTTGAGCTATATTTCACATCACTGTGAAGTTTAGATTGTGGACAATATAATACAGTATATATAATGCTGATGGAGCACTCTTTGTCATCTAAACTTACTATGTGTTTACTAAATGAGTTCAGCTATAGACTTTAGCACATTAAAAAAAAAAAGTCTTTTAGAAGAGAAGCTTGTCAAAAGTCACAGGAATGCTTTTGGGGAAACATTTGCATATGAGCTGTGGGAAGGGCTCCTCAACAGATTATTACTTGAGGGACCCACACAGGAATATAATGTACACATATGATACATGTACATTTTATCACTGAAAGGTGTTGGGAATTACATTGTTACTGTGCTTCAGCTATTTAGGATTGGTGCCTAAATGGAAGGTGCCTACTTTGTTATATTACCAGCTGATTCCAAACACTTTCAACACATAATCAGTTTGGTGGAGAAGCATGTTACAGAAATTGCTATCATTCTTCTCTGCATCACTGTCAGCTGTCGGGGTAGATTTTCTGTTTTGTCTAAAAACAAGAGGCAGCCTGTCTCTCACTTGACAAATAGCCTGATTTTGCTGTTGAGCGTATGACACCTTGTTTCATTATCTGGTTGCTTTTTTTTATTTTCTAAATGCTATTTGGTACAGTTTCCTTTCAAATTGTCCCCTAGATTCCACAATTTTCTTGAATGCTAAAAGCCTCAACTGCATCTGACTTGCAGTAAATGTGCATACCTGCCCTGGGCTGCATTCTCTTGGTCCTTGGGCACAAACAATGCACAACAGTTGCACCCTGTAGAGTACTGAGTGAGCATGTGCTTCCAACACTCTTTTCTGAAGGAAAAAATTCACAGACACATTTTAAGAAAAGGGTAAAACTTACTCTAGCTCATACATTCTCTGAAACAGATAGTTTCTCATCACTGTTGGTTTTTATTTAGCATCAGATGATAATTCAGATGATTGAAAGTATGGCAAAGTATATTAACTGCCTGCTTCACTTGTAAATTTTTTGGGGAACCAACACATCCATGTATGAGATGATACAGACATTTTGTCCTGTATTTCAGAATAGAAAAATTTGGCATGTTTAAATTATGGGTCAATAGCTGAATAAATGAAGAAGCTGACTAGTCATTCTTTCTTTCTAATGAGCATTTGGTACAACTGAGGCACAGCTGCCAATTACTGGCCACTTGTTCTTACTACTCATGAAGTACGTTTCAGCATGAATCTCTTATGATTTAGCTCATGGCCAGATCAAATTCAAACTTTCCCCATGTCCAGCATAATATTGTCACTATTTTGATAGGCAAGTAGCTGCAAGTTTCATATATCCACAGCAAACACTAATTTGGGCATGACAAAAGGGCATCTGTTGTTCTTACTGCCAAGAAATTATTGCAGAAGTGACTGTAGTTGACAGTAGTAGATGAATTTCACTTTATTTAGCCTGAATTATGACATTGTATAAAATATTTACTACATATCATTCTACCCCTCAGAGTCATTTTAGATAAGTAACATATGCAGTAGCTATAGCCCAATATTGCTTCACTTATTTGCTTTCAAGAGTTCATTGTATTATTCCTGGCCACTTTGGAAAGGCATAGGTGAACAGATTATTCCGTGTGTGTCTGTTAGGACTATGATTTTTAGGGATTACTTATAAACACTTAAACAGAGAATCACAGAATTGTTTCATTGGAAAAGATCTTTGAGATCATCAAATCCAACCATACCTGTTCACTACTAAACCTGAGCACCACATTTACCTGTATTTTAAATACCTCCAGGGATCATGACTCAGCCACCTCCCTGAGCAGCTTGTTCCAGTGCCTGATAAACCTTCTGGAGAAAAATTTTTTCCTGATGGCTAATCTGAACCTCCCCCGATGCAACTTGAGCCCATGTTCTCTTGTCCTTGTTGCCCAGGAAAAGAGACCAACACCCAACCAACATAGTACTTGGGAGAAGAGACCAACAGACTCTCTTCAGGTAAACAGTGACAAGGTCTCCCCCCAGCCTCCTTTTCTCCTGGCTAAGCCACCCCAGTTCCCACAGCTGCCTCTCATAAGGCTTGTTCTCCAGACTCTTCACTAGATTCACCCTTCTCTGGACGTGCTCCAGGACCCCAATGTCCTTCTTACAGTAGGGGTCCAAAAGAAAAAGATAGACTTTCTTAATAGTTATCCATCGTAGATGTGTACCAACTAAGGATGTATTTCACTATGTTGGTCTTTTCTGTCTCCATAGGAGAAGTGTTACATATTTTCAGAATAAATGCAATATTTTGAGTTCACAGAGTGCACTTTATACTTGTAGTATTGGGAGCTATAAAAGCTTCAGTTGATGAATTTGTTTCATTTTCCTTTTGTTTTATGGAATCCAGCAAGGAGATGTTATGTACTCTATTGTATTGTCAGCAGTTCCTTGCAGAATGCCAGAATTTTGTATTCACTAAAATAACTGGATCAAGAAATCATCTCTTATTGAAGATACTGGATCCAACTCTTTATTTAAATTATGTTTTTATATGAAAATGCTCACACAGGCAATCATGCCTGCCAGTGTACAAATCCCATTTGTCTTTAATGAAGTCCTTTGTAGAATTCAGATAATGTTATGTTAAATGAATTATTTCTATTTATGTGTTTTTAGAAAACATCTCTTTAGGAACAATTTTTTTAATAGATGTCAGAAGTACTTTAGAGAAACATTTTGAAGGAAGTTTTTAATTTGCCCAATGAAACAGAAAAAAATCCTGTTTCTTATCGTTCTGTTGGTAAGCCCAGAGGCTGAGAGACTGGTGATAGGACATATTTTCCCCTTTTTCATTTTTCTGAACAGATCTGATACATTTCAGTGTCTGTTTCACAGAAGCTTCTAGTATTAGTATTATTTGTAATAAAGTTTTGAGTTGGCAACATTTACAGAACCAAAGAGATTCTATATATGAGAAACCATGCTGTCAGTTATGTCATGCACTACATCCTTCCTACTCCTGACTTTATTCGTATGTGAGTACTTCCACAGTTATGCTAAGCCTATATTCTTCCAGCTACCATTTTGACTTATCTAAAATAAGACAAGACATTTGTGCAAGGAATAAAAAGATCATAAGGCATTCTGTCAGTTTTATTGGTTTCTCCCACGAGTTTCACTGCTATCCAGATATCAGAAGCCCTTATTTATCCCAGAAACCATGGAATTTACAGACTGACTTTGCTAAAGCACTGCTGAACTTTAGAATCCTCGTAAGAATGCTGGAGATCTTCAGAAAAGCCTTCTATGATATCAGAAAATATCTCCCCCGAGAAGCCTTCTTGCATGCTGGAAAGCGTTCAGTGATGATACAGGAGTCTGTGATTCTCATTTAGAATTCTTGCTTGGAAAACATGAGTCTATGAAACTTTTTTATTTGTCCTGGTGTGACACTTCATTGTTACATTTCCAGATCCAGTCAGGAAGAATGTATGGCTATGAAGGCTATTTTTAATATTTTGATGATGAATTAAACCATTACTTCTTTTAAATTAAGAAGTGGTAGATTTAGATTAGATATAAGTAAGGCACAGTGAGACACTGGAACAGGTTGCTCAGATATGTTTTGGATGCCCCATCCCTTGAAGTGTTAAAAGTCAGGTTGGATGAAGCTATAAGCCACCTCATCCAGTTCCTGCTCATGGTAAGGGAAATGGAAGTAGATGATCCTTTTTAAAGGCCTCTTCCAACCTAAATCATTCTATGATTCTGTGATCACTGAGACTGTGCTGGGGTTCTTCAGCCTTATGAGGAGGAGACTGAGACGAGACCTTA
>WAAB01001779.1:0-11253 GCA_013389865.1 Piaya cayana
TTTTTTCTTTCTTTTTTTTTGGTCAATTTAATTACTGTAATTTCTTGGTTCTTAAAGGAATAAATGATACTAAGCAATCTCTGACATGGATATCTCCTGGGCATTCTATAAAACAATATTTTGGAGACTGGTTCAGCCTTTCTATTTGCCTTCTGGCTTCAGTTTGTTAACTTGCAAATTCCGCCATGGACCAAACAATCTAAATGGTTGCAGCCAACTCTCGTATCCATCTTTGCAAGAGGGCTCTTTAGAGTGCAGTGGACTAGAAAAAAGAAAGAGGAAAATGGAACAAATCATGTTTTCCACAAGAACTGATGCAATTATTGTCAACCTCAGGATTTTTTTTCTGTGCATGGATTTTTCTTTTCTCCTTCCCTCATTTCTTTATAACGAAGGAAACCATTAAACAATGGAGTTCCAGAATCTATTAACTTCCTCCATCCTCTGCATTGTATTTCATCACTCAGATCATTCAATGTATATTGTTGAAGAATAATGGAGTGGAAAAAGGAAGCAATGAGGTATCATTATCAAAGATGCAATTTTGTTATTGTCTCTGATTTGCAGTTAATTTACTGAGAATGAATAAAGTACAATATTTTGAAAAAGTTTCAAGAAAAGGTTCTTTTCCTCAGGCTTTAGTTTACCCTGTCTCTCAAACAATTGATACCAACTCCTTACCTTTGTAAAGACTTTTCTAAAATGTGCTAGTTGTCATAGTCTGAATTTTTAAGAGCTACTGAGCACGGTTCTTTTCTGCTGTGTGTCTTTCCCCTGCTGGCAGCGAAGGGACTATCACAACAAATTGTACCTATTGGGTTGGTAACGTAATTTTGGAAAGAGATGAATTGGAGACAGGTAGAGCTGTAGGTATTTTACACATCTCAGATTCTTTCATTTAGGATCTCAAAGCACAAACCCAAATTAGTTAAAGTTTAGGAATACACAAATGGATCTGTTAATTCCTCTACTTTTTCTCTTGGCAGATCAGTTTTTGAACAAAGTTCAGTGTAGAGTTTAATTTTGTAGGCTGGAAAGATCACAACCAAATCTACCAAACACCTTCTGATAATTAATTACTCTTATTACTTCCAGCAACACTGATAACAATGTTTCTACAGGGCATTCTTGCCAGGACTCTCTTCTCTGAAGATTGTGTGTCACATGGAATGCTGTGATAGACACATTTATATAGCCCATAAGGCAGGGTAAAACTTGATGAGCCTATAATTTGCTTTTTTTGTTTGTTTGTTTAGACGACATTTGTTCTTAAATGTGAATTTAATGCTCTCTCTAAGCAGGCTGTTTAAGAACATATGGGATTTATATGAACTGGAATTGCACACAGAGCGCGTTAAAACATCAAAGTTCCCAGTGGCAAAAACAGTTGACCTAAATAGAGCCCCATCATAAACAGTCCTAATTTCACGACAGGAACAGGGAACATTTTGATCTGTGATGTTTCTCTGTTCAATGCATCAAGCAATTTATTTTCCACCCCATACCTTCACACGTACTAAATGTGCCCTCATTTGAGTCAGTTATGAAGGCCACAGCTCCGCTGAAGTGCCTTCCGCTTCCTGAGCACCGAAACAAAAAACTAGTTATTGAAACCCAGCACACCAAAATGAGTCAGCAGCTTATTCGTTGGTGAAAAGCTCCACCAGCCCTGTAACTCACCATTTGCCTTAATTCTAGACTTCGGTGACCTGCCAGTTTTTTAAACAACTGACATTGTTCAGAGAATGTTACTCCAAAATTACCTTGAAAATTGTATGACATCAGGTATTGTGGACATAAGTTATGAATATATAACGTCTATTCTATTTTCACATAAAAACACAGCCCACACACATTTACATGAACAGGCAAACAAGTCAGAGCCCAATGTCCTAAGGACACAAAATCATTTCACAAATACTCCATTCCAGGAATGGAACTTCCTTTCTCTTATGCAGAGTACCAAAATAAATCATGTAATTTACACATAATTTAAGCTTTATTTTGTGGATTTAAAAGTATCCAGACTCATAACTACTACTTTTTTTAGTCCTATCTCTTGATAAGTGGTGCAAAAATGAGTGGCGGTTTTATTTGTGCTGCATAACAAAATGCACAAACCCTCCTCCAGTCCCACTTGCTTGAATGAAGTTGGCCTGTTTTTCAGGCCGGCTCTCAAGGGTGAAAAAGAATAAATTACTTCAGGCAGGTTTCCCCCTTCAGGGCTAAACCCTAACTCTGTTAGAATTCTGCTCCAACTTCCATGTCCGAAGTTGTAGAGTTTCACACTTTCTGAATAGCAAAATGCAATCTAAAACTGCACGATCTTTCCTCAGCCTCATTGTCTGAGGTGAAAAAAAAAACCAAAACCCAAACCTGACAGAAAAGCCCAAGTCATTCCCTCAGATGACCTGTTATGCAAAAAAGAAAGCGCAAGGTTTGTTAATATTCAAGGTACACCACAAAGATTGCATATTGTTAAAATTGTTAAAAGTAAGAGGATACACTTAAAGCAAGTCTTTGATCCCACTGAGGCCAGGCTATTAAATCAGTAGCACAGGCGTCCATCGTGCCTTTCACAATATTTAATGGATTTGAACACTCAGAGTATAACAAATTCTGACACTATAACAGCAAAAGGTAATTTTATTACTGACCTGGTGGCTAATGTGTCAAAGGCTGATGTTTTATCTTTATATTTTAAATTGCTTTTACTAGTCTTTTTCAATGTACCTCTAGCTCTTCACTATGGCAAGAGACGAGCATTACCTATAATAAAGCATTATTATCCACATAGTTCTTCACTTTATGACAGGAAAAGGGGGTAACATTTTTAGTGTCACCAATGTACTGAGCCTTCACTGCATTAATACTGGATGTTATACCTGTGTTAGCCAGAATATAAAACTGTCTAAGCAAGACTTTATGTGCCTCATGAAGTAAACAGTAAAGGCAACGTCTAAACAACAATAAAGAGAAGAGAAAAACATTAGGTGAGGGAGAAATTCTAGACAGATGGATGAATAAAATTAAGTGCCGCTATGATACACATGGCTTCCTCCTATCATAAAGTATTACTGTGCTGACTTTTTATAAAAAAACCAATTTTGGTTCCTCGGCAACAGGAAATTTCAGGTCTGCTTCAATACAAGGCGCTACACACAAAACGTAGAGGGCATGCATAGCCATCTCTGAATTTTAGTAAAATGCATTTTCTCAGGGACATAATCAAACCTTTCTTAGCTTGGAAATCCGGCGGTGGGCTACGCGGTGACACATGCACATCGGCAATATCAAAGCACGCAGCTACTACTGTTTTGCAAGCTTCGAGGATGGGCTTTCATCAGAGCCTATGTGCGCTACAGCTCTTTTGATATGAATGATGTTGCCGAGCAACTCACTTAAGCCCTGTAGAAATCCCAGATTGGAGTTTTATTTTTAGCTAAATGGAGCCCTGTAAAGTGGCTGGTTCATGATGTTTCTTCCACTGAAAGCATATGTGGGGAGGTGAGGCACATCTCCTCCCATGCTAGTCACGCCATGCAGTATTTGCCACAGGTAGAATCCCACTGTAGTCAGGAAGATATTTTTTTGTCCCCTAACAGGAACAAAATGGAGCTGAAGAAAAATACTTACTATTAAACCAGTTTTTATGTCAGGACCTGGAATAGCTAAGACTAAGCCATGTACCACGGTGCAGGGGAAATAACAATCATCAACCGGAATTTTGGACAAATGCTCGACCTCAGTATTCTAATATTTTATTGAGAAATTTAAAAATGCGAAGAAAACATGCAGAAGGGTCAGAGAGAAACCTACTAGACAGCATTTATTCCTATCCATATTTTTCAGAGAATTTTTAAACCAAGTCTCATCAAAATCAATGAAAAGTCTTCTACCAAAGCCTAACACCAAGCTACAACTCTAAGATAATACGCATCAGAGGAACAATGCAATTCTATCATTGTGTCTTAAATTTTCCCTTGAAAATAGCATCGGTCCGTAAAATAATTTTTGTAATTTATATTTAATTACAATATTTTATGTTCTCATGTAGAAACAAGTCAACCAGAAAAAAATCCCCTTTTATCCACTCTGTAGCCAGATTTCTGTAACAAATAGATGTCCAAGCTCTGTGCTCATGATGTTACCTGGTCATGTTGCAGTGCTCTGTGGGACACGCTCGCATACTGAAGGCTCAGGCGATTCTTCTCTTGCACAGCATCCTTCAGTTCATTTTCCTAAAACGCGAGTAAAGGGTGTTATAGATCATTCGTCTCCATTACAGTACATCCTATTAAGTGCTTAAGGAAGCAATGTTTTTGCATTATTTGGTATTACCAAACTATTAAGAGTAATATCAGGCAGAGAGCCAAAGGCATTGAAGGTGCAGAAGGAGCAGATTAGCTTGCAATTACAGTTGGCTCTGTCGTAAACCCACATGTTTTCAGTAGATGATCTGATTAAAGACGCGCAGGCAAAGAGAGATGGCCTGACTTCACAGGCCTGGTGCCTATAAAACTAATAATAATTAAGAAATCTCCCTGTAGACAGCCAACAACTGGAAGGTATACTCATGTATGCAATTTTATGTTCCCATATTTCACTTTACTTACAGTGTATATTTAACTAAAATATATACACACACACACACATTCTAATGTAAATATATTTAGAAATTGGATAGACCATCTACGTGCGACGGCAGCAGGCAACCAGGAATGCAGATGGAAGTTGAAAGACCAGTAACCTGTCTGGAAAGGTCAAGATATTAACTACAGCCTGAGGAATGTATTTGTATTTATTTAGACAGCACCACACTAAGGAAAAAAAGGAAAAGTAAATGCAACTCAAATATACAAAGGAGGGGTGGAAAGGCAAAACCCCCACAAATCAAAATACACGTAGCTCAGGAACAAAAGCAAAATCCTCTGATATTTCTGGATTTTTGTGCAAGTTCACCGAGGTAATTATCCAAGAATAAATCTTAAATTCAGTTCCTTATGAAAGTTGTGGTCAGCCATGCTCGGCAATCTGTAACCTTTCCATCCTGCAATGTGCATATTACATTATCCTCTGAACACATTGGTCCTATTTGCCAAAAGCTATACTGAGATAGGCAAACCTGGGGCTGCTTTCAAGCAATCTGAAAATAATTATGATTTTGCACCGCTGAAATCCACATTATCGGCAGATTGCTCTACTAATTCTGCTGAAGCGTTAAGAAAAACTGTTCAAATAATGTGTTATCATGATTGATCTTTAAAACTCTCAATATGGAAAAGAATCAATTGCTCATTTTTGATTGATCAATATAAGACCTAAAAAAGGAACTTACAGCTTCTGATATTACATACTATTCCAACCAAAGCTCAGGCTATTTTAAACATACCTTCTTAAATTAATTTCAAAACACTCTGCACACAAGATCCAAGTTTTGAACAGAAAACTAGCATTTTCAGTGAATAAAAGTGTTAAACTATTTATCTAAATGTTTAATTAACTGAGCACCAGAACTAAAGAAACTTACAGATTTTTGCCTGCTTCCTACTTGACTGATATCTGAGAAGGTGTGACATCCAAATCTGACTGAAATTAACCTCTGGGTTCAAAATTTATAGGGTCAGTTGAACAGATAGCATCATCATATGAATAATTTTTTCTACTGGAAACATCAGTTTTATAAAATGTCCCACACAGAAAAGGCCATGCTGAATAACAGCGATTTTAACGTATCAATTAATTCCACAGAAGATGCTGCACTTCTGCCCACATCTCGACTGCCAGTCGGATAGTTAAATTTGAACATAAACAAAGGATCGGGAAAATTAGTTCAGCTGAAGTAATGACATGTTCCAGCATCACCATCGCACAACATCAGAACATCTCATTATCTGTGGGAAGCTGAACTCTTGACTAAAGGCAGTTAAGTGCTACTGCAGTGAGCTAAACAAAGACGACAAACTGCAGAATATTCAGTCTCCTGATTGCAGATCTACCTATCATCTAGCACATAAGGAGCTCAGCAATTAGAATTTCTCAAGTCTGTTAAGTCTGTTGCTCAGGGTGCAGTTAAGAGTGGTAGTCAGGCTCTGGGAGATGCCAGACAGTTCTGAGGGCCAAAAACTGAAGAATTTCTTAGCTCACTTTGCATTTTCAAAGGTGTGAATAAAATCAGTAAATATTTTTACAATAACAACAAGCTGCACAGAATAGTTCCTTGAACATGCAAATAAATCGTTGTATCCAATTAATTGCTGAAAGTCACTTGCACAGCATTACGAGTCTATTCTGCACTTTATACGGTGAAAATAAGCTACACAGTCTGCTTTGAAACCCTTACAACTGCAGGCTTGGGTCAAGCCAGATTTGACAGTGACTTTAACAGATCAACTTGCAATTGTTACTAATCAATACTGCTCAGTTGACTTTAATAGGAAACAAGTGATAAGGAGTTACCAGGCTTTAATGATGTTATTGAAAAGTATTCAAGCAGAAATGGTGGGGTGGGGCTGGAGGAAGGAGAGGAGCAGCAATTGGCAGCAATCTAGGCCAGCATCTTTCACACCCTACTTAAACCACTTATGAAAGATGCACAGCAACTGGGCTGGCTGTTAGTCCTACCTGAAGAAAATACGCTCTAGCATGTTATTCGCAAGGATGAATAGAAGTAGGGCAGTAACCATCCCTGTTTCATTGGTCCTTAGCTATAAGCCTGTTCCTTTTCATTTATATTTCTATTCATCATTGTGGTAATTTGTCTCAGTATTCTTTTGCATTTGCCTGGATAAAGCCCACCTATGTTCCCCATCCCCACTGAATCAGCAAAGATCTAGAATCACCTGAAACACTAGCAGGAATTACTGGCACACCTCTAGCCTGGTAGATACACAGATAAACTAAAACATAGGTGCAAAATTTCTACTTGCAGTATTTGAAACAAAGACAGAACGTAATTGTAGATATTGTCAGTGTGTTTGGAAGTGACATAAATATGTGTAGACTTATAATATTTAGATTGCTTGCTCTCAGAAAAAAGCTTTAAGGAACAAAGAATAAATGACTCAAAGATCTCAGAGCAATTATGTCATGAAACTGAACCAAAGTCTTGCAAATGTTAGCCAAGTTCCTTTATCAGGCTATGTCTTGTAGAAATGATTCAAGTCACAATTGCCATCAACTCATAAATTCCCACAATATTAGTTTAAATTATATGTTGACTTATCTCTCAACAACAAACCCTACAACAAGAGTTCTGAGAGCAGAATTATGGTAGATTGAGCCGTAAAAGTTTAGCTGCTGCACAGCAGTATTGATCACGTCCCTGAAAGTAACACATGATGTGGTTAACCAGAGCAGCACATACTACTGCCCAAAGGGGAACACAAGCTGGTTTCTGAGTATCAT
The DNA here is from genome assembly GCA_013389865.1 of Piaya cayana. NCBI lineage: Eukaryota > Metazoa > Chordata > Aves > Cuculiformes > Coccyzidae > Piaya > Piaya cayana. Next base: position 7,408 of record WAAB01001779.1, read on the forward strand.
ACATGACTAGTGCTTCCACAGATAGGTTCTCTTTCAAATCCATCATGACCAGTTTCTCCAGTGTTGAATGTTTCCAGGTGCTATCTGTTACTTGAAGAAACGAGCAGTATCTATTATACATCATCTCCTCATCTCCTTATCTCCTCATCTTCTGTGGCTGTGAAATATGACCTGGATTTTTGCAAATGATACGTATGCCTCATTGCAGTTTGTCTAATCCATTTTCTTCAGTGATTTGATCCCTTACCAATATCCACCTCAGTATTTTCCAGATTGGTTAAATAGAAACCTTCAACAAAAGAGACTAAAATTAATCCCAGCTTTCCCACCCAACTAAACTCCACCCAACAGGCAATTCATATATTAAATAACAATTGATGTCTTGTAGAGGAAAAGGATGTTTTGATTGTTTTCCTGCATGTACAAACTGGAAAACTCAGATTTCTGGTATATACCCTTACTGGCCCACAGGCAGTCTCTGGAAGTGGCCAGTTCATGGCTGCTCTTCTGAAAAGCGCTGTTGCACCACTGTTTTGTTTACACCAACTTGGCTGGTGCCAGAGCAGCACACAGAAGGTTGTTTTTAATCTGGGAGAAACCCAACTGATTTGATTATCATTCTACTATGAATCATAGAAACATAGAATAGTTTGGGTTGGAAGGGACCTTCAAAGCCCACCCAGTTCCACCCCTGCCATGGGCAGGGACACCTCCCGCTGGATCAGGGGCTCCAAGGCCCATCCAAACTGGCCTTGAACACCTCCAGGGATGGGGCAGCCACGGCTTCCTGGGTCAACCTGGGCCAGGGCCACTCTCAGGGTGAAGAAATTCCTCCTTATGTATAGTCTAACTCTGTCCACCTCCAGTTTATACCCATTGTCCCTCATCCTGTCACTCCAAGCTTTTGTAAACTGCCCAGCTTTCTTGTAGCCCCTTCAGGTACTGGGAGGTCACTATAAGATCTCTAATCCTGTCCTCCTGTGGGAGGTGCTCATGTTGTGAGTTGTCTTCATTAGGATTTTATGGTTGGATGCTGCAAGAGCTTTTTAAGAGAGAAGGATGTCTTTGGAAAATCCCGGTTATGTTTCTCCTCACACAGGAAGGCTCCACTTCCTTAAGATGCTCTACTGAAATAAATGACTATTTTTCTATTCTCTTTCCTTTACTTGGCAGCCAGCACTGAATGCATTAACAACAGGGCAACACTTTTCGCTTCAGCTCTTACAACTGCCAATTCCAAACAGAACCTCCAAGTCAACAGAAAGAAGAGGTCAGCAAATACACAAATGACAAGCTTACTGACAGTAGGTTGGATGTGTGCTTCTTGCCTCCAGCTTGCCTGTGGATGCTAGGGATTCTGTGCTACAGCTTTCCTCAGTCTCTGTTTAATACCTCTACCAAAGTCTAAGGGGAACATCCAAAGACACATCATGTGGTTACTGCTTGGACCTAAGAGGAGATTTTGAGGGATTTTGCAATTTATTTCAAAGTTTGAAATAACCCAGATTTTAAACTTCTTGACAATAAACAAGTACCAGTCCAAAAACCAAACCCATGGAAAGCATTACCATGCACTCTTCCCTCACCCTTTCTATTTTGTTATACAAATAGCTTTTGACTTCTTACAAATTTAATGAGAGTTTTGTCCTTTTCCCCCCTGCTGCTCTCTCCCCTGTTCTTCATTTATTCACTGTATGTAGCAATTCTGACAATTTAATCGTGCCTAAGAAGCAACATTTTACCAGGGTCAAATGAGGTTTACCATTTAACCTATGCAAATCAATCCACTGCAGCTAATAAAGACAAGAAGAGTGAAGATTAGGAACTCATCAAGCCAGTTACTTCAAGAGACAGTATAAAAGCAAATGCTGACTAAATGCTAGAAGACTAATATGCAAGTGAAAAGGAAGCAGCACTTCATACTTGCAAAGAAGCTTCTTGCCAGTCTCCAGAGAGTTGGCATTGGGTTTTGTTTATTAGTTGAACAGTCTGTCACCTCCTTTTCTAATGATGGTGCTACACAATATTCATACAAAAAAAAAAATCAAGAGCTTGAAGTAAGTTAATCACTAGTACAGCATGTATCCGAAAAGTTTACAAATACAGAAATGAATGTAAAAAATTAATCATAGAATCACCAGGCTGGAAGACACCCATCGGATCATCGAGTCCAACCGTTCCTATCAAACACTAAACCATGCCCCTCAGGACCTCGTCTACCCGTGCCTTAAACATCTCCAGGGAAGGTGAATCAACCACCTCCCTGGGCAGCCTGTTCCAATGCCCAATATGTTAAGGAAAGAAACAATAGCAGCTGTATGTAGAACAACTTCACCTTCTCTCAGAAAAAAATAGCAGTACTGTCACAGATTAGCTAGATCAACTAGATACAGGACAAACCAAACCCAGACCTCTTCTAATATTTGTAGGCAGAAGCTGCACAGAGTTTAGCTTGCTCCTGTTTTCTTCCTCTGTTAATACAAGAATTGTGAACCATACTTACATATATTACGTGTCTGCTGCTACATCAATCAAGCTGTATTCATGTCAGGACCATAAGTTGCATAATTTGCAAAAAGAATCTGAAATGCCTTTAAGCATGGCAGACAAAATTCCAAGCAGTAAGGATATTTCCTGTTGGATGTGAAGAATGCTTCAGGCATTCCCCGCTCATGCGAGCCTTTTGATTTAAGGAAACAACACTAAGGATGATCTTTTCAGAATCTGTGAAGTGAACTGCATCGGAAAACTGACATGTCTCCCACATCTATATAAACACAAGCATTCCTGCACTGTGCCATTTTTTTAAGGGGTGCCCAGAGCACTACACAGATTTAAAGACTCATATACTAATACATATTTTGCAGAACATGAGACAATAAAGTCAATTTAATAATAAAAGACATAAAAAATAATGTTACCTTATATATAAGTTGCATGCTTTTAAGTGCAGAAATGAAGGCAAAAACGTTTGTTCATAACAGAGCAAAAGTAGAAATTCTCCTACAGATATGAGGACTGACTATAAAAAATCACGGTAGGAGGATGACTTCTGTAGATTTAATACAATCTGACACCACTGTCCGGGTAACAAGGTTCTACATTGCCTGGAGAAAGGCATCTGTTGCCCTGTGTGCTAGTTTGCTCATCCGTCAATTATTTTTGTTTTAAAAAAAAATGTTATATACTATTCATTTATTTGTAGCTCTTTTTCTTTGAGACTTGTTTTTTTGCCAGTAACCTGAAATGACTGTAGTAGAACACTCTGATCATAATGCCCTGTGATAGTTCTCTATTTTGATGATAAACGAATAGAATTAATCCAAGAGAAAAGCGAAAGTCTACAGGTACTTCAAGGAAAAATGAAAAAACCTTCTGATCTTTTCTCCTGTATTTTTGCCCTGTAAATGACTCACTTCTAAGGTCAGGTTCATCGCCATCAATTTATTTTATTCCTCTCGTAAGAACTACATTTTAAAGGCAAAGCTGACTCATCCTGAACAGTACGCGGTAGNAAAGCAGTGAAAGATGCTGAATGTTCCCTTCCTGCCCCATGGAGGGTCCAGCTTCCACAGTTATCAACTTTCATAGTTAGAAAGGTGCACTTTTAATAAACAACATATGATAAGTTAGTGGAAAAGTACTAAATGCAATGAAAAATGGTCAAATTAAATACTCTTTCTTTTTGAGGCATTTTACTATTTCCATTTGATTCTCCCTCTTGATTGTCATGATGAGTTACACGTTAGTTAGTAGGGCAGGAAAGTAGCCTGACATTTTGTGATGTTAACGTTTAAAAACTAAAGAATTTTGAGGTGCTGATGGGCGTGATTTAGAGATTGGTAG
>WAAB01001780.1:0-14368 GCA_013389865.1 Piaya cayana
CAGGATTTGCTTTCCCCCATGTCTATGTGAGCAAGAGCCTTCACCATGGGTAAAACCCTGAGCTTCAGGGTTCTCTCCAGCAGTAACAACCTGTGAGCAGAGAGCGTCCCACAAAAACACATGCCCTAGTCGTAGAGTTGGGGTCTTCCTGAACCATCAAAGACAGACCCTCTAATTTTAACCTATGTGGTTTTTTTAATGTTAATGTCCACCACATGCCCAATTCGAAACTCTCATAATGAACAACTGCTTTCTTCCTTTCCTTCTGATTTCATATTCATGAGTCAGGGCTTCCTGGCACTAAACGTAAATGCTAAACGGAAATTGCTGCACAGTGACATGCCTGTGTAGCTTCACTGTCCATTTATTTGCCTTTTCAAAGAGCTGTTGTGTTAAGCAAACATCTCTGCCTGGATCCTATCTGGAGGATTTTGTCTGGTACAGCATGGTGCCTGCTGGGGTGGGGGAAGCAACTCTGTGTGATGGTGTCTCAGAGCTCTGTTTTCGCTTCAGGGTATTTCTTGTACAATAGTTTGAGCTCAGCGAATACACCTCAACCTTTTCTTGAGTATTTGCTTGAATCTTGGCAGGCTGTGTTCAGAGCTGACACAGCAAGGACTGAAGCAGGGAACTCCCAGGGAGAAACACATCCATCCTTTTGGCTTGGACTACACCAAGGGCTCCTGCAGGCAGCAGTAGGCAGGTGGCTTGGCAAGAGAGGTAAAAAGACACCTGTAACCTTACTGGGTAAATTATTTTTTTCTGGCAACCAGAAAGCTCATATACACATGCAAAAAAAAAAAAAAAAATTCAAGATTCATCCAAACTTACTTCCCTCTCCCAAAAAAGAGGGACAAAAGGAATCCTGGAAAACAATGTTTTCTGTTAACCACAATGGCCAAAATATTTTGGTGCATTTTCATAGGAGACTATGCTTCCACATTGAATTGAATTTTTAAAATGGTAAAAAATACTCTAGAAGCAAAAAAAATCAAAGGAATTAAATCTTCATGTATTTCAAAGTGAACTATGATACTCTCAGAGATGTCAAAGGTGAGTAGACTCTCCTGTTTCTAACTGGACTGGGATGGAAGTTTTAGACACACAAACTGCCATCTTCCAGTCCCTCATCCAGCATTCCACCCTGGCAATGGAGCAACAAATCTGTCCACCTCTGCTGGTGAACCATGTTCACCCATTGGAGACATGACTGTTCTCAGCTATCTGTTCTGCAATCAAACAGACACAGATATCACCACCTTGGAGGCAAGAACAGCCACCTGGGGCTGGACTTGGACTGTGCTCGTCTCCACTAACTGCCTGGTCTCTTCACGGAAACACCAGCTGAAGGCGGCTTTGCTCTAAGACGTGGGCTGGAAGGGGGAGCAGCTGATGTTCAAGTGCCCTGGGCTGCTCTACCAGTTTTGCTCCTGCAATGGTCATCTCCATGGGGCATGGTGGGCAGCAAGGAATGGTAGCAGTGGATATGGCAACTCTTTGCATGTCCAGTGTGAGAGGCTTTACCTTCAGGCCAATGGCATCTTGGCTTGTATCAGAAACGGTGTGACCAGCAGGTCCAGGGAGGTTATTCTCCCTCTGTACTCGGCACTGGTGAGACCACTCCTTGAATCCTGTGTGCAGTTCTGGGCCCCTCAGCACAAGAAGGATGTTAAGGCTCTGGAGCGAGTCCAGAGAAGAGCGACTAGGCTGGTGAAGGGGCTGGAGAACAGGCCTTATGANTAGTGTTTGATAGGAATGGTTGGACTCGATGATCCAATGGGTCTCTTCCAATCCGGTGACTCGGTGTAATTCTCTCAGGTGCCTCCACTGCATCCTCCTTCTCCAGGACTCCATGGATGCACTGCAACTTCTTTCTGTGCTGGTACTCTACCACCTTTTTCCCTTTCCTTCTGCAGTCATCTATTGCCTTTCTCTGTCTGACTTTTCCCCAAACGCTTTAATAAATGAGCTCACAGGAAGGCAAGAGCAAGGATGAGCAATGAATTTCAGACCCTGAGAAATGAACTCACAAATGTGAGTGTTTGTAACTACCAGCCGAAGAGCTGCGCTCCTGCTCATGGAGGACATGCTGCGTGGCACGTGTTCAATCAAAGTAACCCAATGGGGACCACATTTTGAATATTATCTACATGGAACAGGCTCCTAGTGAGGAAATTATGCAGCAATGTTTAATGGTGCCGATGATTCAGCAAGTAATAGAAGGAAATATTCTTCAAACCATCATCAACTTCTCATGGATAACTCCCAGATGGGACTGAGGGTAAAAACCCTTTCATTAAAAAGCTATCCAGTTATGGTAAAACTGCCATATGTGTCTCACTGAGACAGAAGAAGTCTGATTGTCAAAAGTGACTCCAGCTTGAAAGCTGCAGGGAAATCAGAAAGCTACTTCGCATTTGAACAAGGGTTTTGAAATCTGTCTTTAGGGACCTGAAAGCATAGCTAGATCTCACACAGCTGAAGGTGTCTTACAGCTGGATGTCTAGGTTAAGGTAATTGTCTAGACTTCTTTTATCATCAGTGAACAGAGAGATGTGCACCAGCCCCCAGAGAGTGATTCATTCTTCCTGTCTCAAACATCTATTTTTGGATGGGATGAATTACATTCTGGAGGTGTTGAACTTTCTCCACCGACTATGGAAGAGTCTAGATGATGAACTTAGCCTAGACACTTAACCTTTTTATTACTAAAACAGCCTACGCATAACTGGTGAGAGCAAACCAAGTTGTTGGTTGTTGTTGGCCAACATCTACAGTGAACAGACACAAGAGAAGAAGTTCTCTCTGCAGGCAGGAGATGGATGAGGAGAAACCCTCTCTCCTCATCGTAAGCACACACTGTGCTGATTTCAGTATTTAACTAAGGCCTGATGAGACTCTGATGCCTGATCATCTAATCTAATTAACTTTTGTCATGCAAGAGGTATGGATTACATCCAGTCCCATCTGGGACCTGAAAGTGGGATCTGAAAGTTGAGATTTCACAGTCCTGGGATGAAAGCAGGGACTGGTCTCAGCTAAGTATAGCTTTTCAACAAGATGAAGCTTTTTACCAAGTCTGGGTCTTCCTGAGATTAGCAATCCCAAGCATCCAAATCCCAACAATTTAGTTCTGAAAAATCAAACTGTATTTTTGTACCAATCTTCCTGGTTTTGAGCAGACATTTCTTGCAATTTTAAGGGTTTGATTATGAACTTGAGAGCTATTTTGTAGACAAAAGGTTCCATGACTCAGTTTTGCTGTAGCCAAGGGTCAATGCTGACATCCTATGCTCGCTATGAGTCTTCCAGAAACCGATAAGATTATTAGTGCCATGACTTCAGTGGGGGTTGATTTCAGTCATCTCAGAAAGGCAAGACCTATTCACCTCCTAGATCCATCCTGCTCAAACCCCTCCAGCTTCCACTGCTGCGATATACCACAGGCCAGGTTATCTGTGCAAAACCCAGGCCTGGAAAACCTACAGGAAAACCAGACATTGCAACTTCAAAGACCGACACGAGAAAAATCAAATAGAAACAGGGAAATAAATGAAAGGAGAAGTTACCAGAGGAAGCCAGACTGCCATCCATAAAAAGCTTTCTAAAGGAAATGTTAGCAACTGGTTCTGAGGTTTCTTACAAAAAGCGTGTCAGGACTCTTCTCCAAAGCCAACAAGGATATTGGAAGAGTGGGAATAAAATTTATGAAGCTAAAGACAAAGATGGAGGGGTTTTACTACCCAGAGGTGTGGGCTTTGATTCACAGGAGACAGGTTCACGCTCTTTCCCTGGGTGTACAGCTGCCAGAAGCAGAATGCAGCCGATGACGAAAAGCCGATGGCTGGAAGCCAAGGGGTTCCTTGGGGACCAGGGAAATGCCTTGGAGACTTCAGTTCTCTACACCAATTGGCTTACGCCTGCCGGGAAAAAAAAAAAAAGTGTGTTTTCCTGACTTGTCTGGAAAATCAAGATGGATCATACTTATTTAAGGGGATGTTCACAGTGCTCATGGGAATCTGCTCAAGACGGGGTTGAGCAAGACCTTCAGTTCATGGTACGATACCAGAAGTAACGTAGGAATGTGAAGTGTGAATCTATCTATCTACAAACATCCACAGGTAAACAACACACGGGCTTCTTAAAGCCTAGTGATATATATTAGACTTCCGTGAACTGATTTACTTAAAGGTATGACATCCATAAAGATGGATACAGCATCGATGGCTTGTTTTCTCCTTTTTGGCTTGGTTTCTCTTCTTCTGCTTGCTTCAGCCACTGGGTTATCTGGGACACATTTCTACAGCTGTGTCTCGGTTTTCTTGTATTTAAAAACAGGCTAATGTGACTGTGAAGTGTTGGAGATCTCTTAAGGAAAGACACTGCCTGAGAGATTTCTCTATTTTAAATCCTGAAAAGTGCTGGCCAAGTGCTAGTTCTTAAATACAGCCAGGGAATATATAAGGAAAACTGATTTCTGCAGGAGACTACATCATTTAACTGAAAAGTCAAAAATCATCTTCCATACTAACCTTTAAATATTTGATCAAAACCATTCAGATAACGGTATATTTTTGGTTCAGATTGTTCACTGGAGAGCAGGGAAAACACAGAATTACGCTCAGTCTTAACCACTATGTTGACAGAGAACACAAATGTCACTATGACCATCTTAGAAAAAGATATTTCAGAGTATGTAAAATTACATGAGTCAGGATTACTCATGATGATATCTTACAAGGAGCAGTGAAAGCTCTCATTTCAGAAAAACTCTTGCAATTGCTAACAACGTAAAGAAAATATAGCTATTAAAAAACTGCCTCCCTCGATGAAGAAATACAAAGACTTCAGGCTGCAAAGAGGAACACTGTAAACGAAAAGCAAGATAGAATACTAAAAAGTCTAAGAGGCATCTCGAAACGTAATCAAAGGGCTTTCAAAATCACAAATAAAAATGGTCAGAGGAGAGTTCCATGAAAGAGGCAGTGAGATAAAAGAGTTTGGCTTGCCTTCTTACAAGAGGATTTTTCATATATATAAATATATGGAATTTTCTCAGAACAAGTGCAAAATTATTTTAATGAGAAGACACAGTTTATCCAGGAAAACAAACAAACAAACAAGCAAAAACATGGCAATGGTCAAAGTGCTGAAAACCACCTAATTGCTGGCAAAGGCTGTGACCAGTGAGCTCTACAGCCCCAGTCAGATGTTAGTTCACTTTCCCACCAGAAACCTGCGTATCAGCAACACTGAAATTTCTCCTGACGTGAATTAGTTTTGGTAAAATCACATTTTAAAAGAATTAGAAATGTTTCGATAAAACAAACATTTCTTTTTCAAGACTTCATTTCTATTTTTATCACATAATACACTCTTCAAACATTCATCTCTGACAAAAAAAAATTAACCTGAAATATAATTTAATATTAACTTAATGTTCTATTCAGAATGTGAACAAATGTCAAAAATCTTATAACTTCCTGCAAGTTACAAATTCTTCTATCATCTCACTGCTAAAGTTTCAGGCTTCCCAGGCATCTATTCCAGAACTAGCACCAAAACACAAGAAAAAGGCAGACTCTTCAAAGACATGAGATATATTATTGTTATTCTAAAGTGAAGCAAAGGGAAATGTATAAGGAAACTTCTATTGAGCCCACAGAATCAGACCAAAATATGAGCATCAGGACTCTAGTCTGCTGAACACCCTCAAAGCACATGGAACTGCATTCACCCAACCGAAGAAATAGGACTTTAAACATACTTTTGAGCACAGAAAAAGCATCTGACTGCGTAGAGAGGTCATTCCTTGCAAACCTTCCTTTTTCATCTCAGTTTGGGTTATATTTAGAAATGCTATAAATATCTTCTATTTAATCAAATGAAATTATATTTCGATAGATGATTCACTCATTTAATCTCCCCAAAAGAAAAGGCTGCGGATAAGGCTGTTTGCACTACATCTGTTCGTGTGGCAGAAGAAAAATAATTTCAATGAAAAATGTTGCAAAACTCAACCCTTTCTACCCAGATGCTCTATTTCCATATTTCTGATCCCATCCTGCCTGCAACCATCTCTTTAGATTTACATGAATTAACTAGCGTAGAACAGATACCAGACTACAAAGTAAGTATTCAAAAAAGTAACGATTGCCTTTGATGACGACTTTGGAAGCTCAAAACAAAAGCTGTAATCTCTTGTCCATATACAAAAATAAACATCATGGAATGAGTTTAATAGACCCAAAATATTCATCCCAGAAGGTTTTTGTGTCCCTTTCAGAGCAAAACTGCAATCTAGAACAAAGTATGTATGTTCCACCTAAGTAGATAATGCAGGATTTGTATGAATTTATTTCTTCCTGATTTCTACTTTATTCTTACTACTTCTACTTAATTCTTTCTTACTTCTGCAACCCCTTCAAGACCTCTTTGGCACTTTAAAAAGTGCAACAATAACTTTACAGGTGGGTGGGGTTTTTTTAATAATAAAACCTTTTAAAGTCAGGAATAGATCTTCACAACAGTTTTTAGAGAAAATAATATTAGGTTGATATCAAGTAAAATTACTGCTCAGAGGAACAGTAGATATCCAGGATGGAAGTTAAGAATGATGTGTATTGAATCCAAACTGAAGCCTTTTTCAACCTATCATGGAATAACAGAATGGTTTGGGCTGGAAGGGACCTTGAAGCTAATCCAGTTCCAACCCCCATGCTGTGGTCAAGAGACACCTCCACTCTGTAGGTCTTTTCATGCAAGTTTGGGGAATCAACCATCATGAAAAATCCACAGTACAAGACAACACCACGAGACGATGCACAATTCTGTGCTCACCTGCACCAAACTGAGTTAATTGCACCTATATAGATTTTGTACAAGGTATAGAACAAGGAAAAAGTAACTCTTTTGAATTCAGAGAATGGGCAAAAAGACAATATAATACAATTTTCCATTATTACAATCCTCCTGTTTTCCCCTAAAGCACTTGATCATCAGGAAAACAGTCTAGAAGATTATACAAAGCACGCAGGATTTGTACGGTAGTAACAATTATAAGGTGTAGTCAGGGAGCAGGATTTTACCTGTGATCTACTGAGCTGAAAAGACAGGTTCTAATTCTGCAGTTTGATGGTAAATCTACAGTCTTCTGGAGCCTGGGGCAGGCAGGAGAGCAAAAGGAAAAAAACACTCGTCACTGGTTTTAGCACGACTAAAGTCCTAACTGCTGTCAAGATGTTTGTAAACTTCACTTCAAAGCACAGATAATACAAGACAAAAATCAGAAAAACAATTAAAATGAGTAACAGTGAGAGAGTCATTTTTGTCTATATCCCTTATCATGCAACCAAGCACCAAAAAAAAAATCACATTGTATTAAAACAGAAGAACAGGAGAATTCTGCTGTCATCAGACAAAAACAATAGCCAAAATCCTTGCAATGCCTGAATTATAAAATAAGCCATCTAGATAAAAGCAATCGCTTTTCAAATGGACAGGTGGAAACGGACTGATAAAACTCGACCAAGTAGCTACTGCATGTCATTTGATGGCAAGTCTGTATAAAACTTAATATAGTGTCTATTGTGCCTCTTCCAGATTACGGTCTTGATGCTACTGGCTCGTGAGTAGCGCTGGAGAAACTGCAGCGGGGAAAGGAGCTTCCAACATGTAATTTGTTTTTGTCCTAAAATACAGACATATTGTCAGGAAATAGTAACTGTTACCAAAAATACTGCTGGAATGAAAAATACTGTGTTCTTTCCACTGGAAACAATCTGAGGAGAAGAAGATACCAAAATAGCCGGCGCTAAAACACAAAGTCCCTGTAAGGAGAACGTGCCCTGATTCAGCAAAACAGGTAAATACGTGCTTACATTAAGGGAGTTCTGCCCAGTCGGAATCACTTGTGTGTGACAATTTTAGGCGTGTTTATGCCCCCTTGAAGTCAGTTGGATGCACAGCACTCCACTAAATTGGGTATTAGTAGGGATCCTTCACCTACCCATGACAGTTTGGAAGCTACGACACCAAGTAAGGGGGAAACAGAGACTCGAGAACATCATTCATCCGAAAAAAAACCTGAAGAGCTGCTAAATTCTGCAATACTTTTTTCCTACACAACACATATCAAGAGAGGAATGGAGGGATGAATCATTTAAGACGGGATTGAAAATACTTGTAGTCTACTAGTTTGCAGAGTTGATAACCCATGGGATGTTTGGGGTCTTTTCCTTGTCCTGCAGAGAGGATCAGTGCTTCTCTGGACCCTCCTAGACATGGAAAACTCAAGTGTAGGGGCAGAATTTAAGTAATCAAATCCACTCCAACCTATGAGCATGGGTAGCCTTGACATAGTTTGAAGGTCCCACCTTTTGTATTGTTCAGGTATAAAATCTTTCACCGATGGCCTTCATGAGAAGATCATGGATGGAGGCCACTGTGAGGTGTGTAGTGACTCTTTCATGCCTCTAGTTTGTGAGTCTTCCTCACACAAAAGAACTGCTCCCACTGTTAAGTCTCAGATCCAAGGACAGGCCGTTAAATATTTACTTCAGAATCTGGATTTTAATTTTCGGCTGTTTGATCTTTTCTTTTTTTTCCCCTCTTTACTCATTCTTGAGTATTTAGTCCCATCCCACAGCTCCCAAGTAGACGTGTTAAAAATAAAATAACAACCAAGGGTGGGATTTTCCAAAGCACTCAGCCTCGCCTGACTCTGTTCGCTTTGAAGCCAGCAGGAGTTTTATTATCAACTTCAATGGGAGCGCTTAAGCCAATGCTACACATTGTGAACGTGCATATTCATGAAGCAAGCAGCTTTTGCTAATGGTACATGGATTCAAAGGGCTGATAAGATTTTAGTGAAAAAGGTACTTGATAAAAAGCAAGTAGTACCATGAGCGCCAGAACTATAAAATCCTGCTTTCCTTGAGCTCGACTGGCTCGGGCGCCTGAGAAAGCACAAGCACGCACGCTGATTGAAGTTCTTCCTGTGGGTGGGGTGCCAAGACGCGCGCTCTCTCCCAAATGGGTTTGCCAGCATCACATAAAAGCTCAGCACAACATGGCATCTTTTTCCTCAGCAGAAGTAGGGCATCTCTCTTCTACCTCTGCCTGTCTGCTCAAACCTAGAGGGAACTTGCTATTTTTGAGACTGCTACCCTCCATCAAATTTGGCTGGAGTTGGAAGAAGCACTTAAAAGTTGCTAGGCAGATACACACAGGTAGGTACGTGCTCCATGTGAGCAACAAAGGCGCATTTTTTTGCAGATAGTCATGTTAGGGCCTCTCAGAATCAAGTTTTGAGGGAGTAAAAAAGATGGATTCAAAGCAGTTTATCAGCAAATAGTCTCAGATGTATGAACCATGATCCTCTGAGAATATTAGCTAGAGAGAAAGTGCTAAGAGAAGGGCAATCCTTGAGCAAAGAAGATGAAGACAAGAACATGGTCCTTAGGATTACTCAGGAAAATGGCTGCTGAGATAGAAGAACATTCCAGATAAGAATCATAGAATCACCAGGTTGGAAGAGACCCACCGGATCATCAAGTCCAACCATCCCTATCACACACTAAACCATGCCCCTCAGGACCTTGTCCACCTGTGCCTTAAACACCTCCAGGTGTTTATGAAACTGCTATATATAAATACAGCAAATTTTCTCAAAGTATTCAAAATTTCTAAGCGTTTTAAAGGGTGCAGACGTTTTGAGGAACAGAGGCGCTGCACTTTTGGAAAGCCAGGTTGTTTCCACTCTGGAAAGCCAAAGCATCTTTGGCTGCACAAAGAAAATTAAGAGAAGCGGCACCAACGACTGGTCCCTTTGGCATCTGGGCCAACGCAGCCCAAGAGGAAGACAGAGAGAGTTGGATACAGTCCCCAAACTCCTTTCATATGGGAATCCAGACTCCCAGGAACAAAGCCCAGCAACGGACCTTCCCTGCCAAGAGCAGCCCACTGCCAGCCCAGGTGCTCACACGCACTGTCACTGCCTTTGGCACCAGGCATGTCCAGAGAAGAGGATCAATTCTCTTTCCATCCCACAATTTCCACACCGCTGACAACTCAGAAAACAATTCAAGAGGGAATTCAAAGGATCTGTTAAAATTTCAACGAGGAAATCTGAGTGAGCGTGCATATGTAAATAGAAAGAATGAGTAGCACATAATTACATCAAATTGTTACTTAGCAAGGGAAGTAAATAACCCAAAATATGCAGAGCAAAAGATGGCAATGAATTAGAACTAATTACTTAAGGCTAATTAAAATAAGAATGGCTTGAATTGAAATATGTTAATAGCATTGAACCTGCCACCTATGAGGGAATTTAAATAAACAATGATAATGTTGCTTCAATCTTCACCTGAAGAGGGGTGGGAAGCTGGGATTTGGAGCTGCTTTGGGGGTATTGACCACATCAATGCATTATTCATGATTACTCTTGGAATGGGCTGAAATTTTCTGGTGGATGCACATCTCCTGGTCATGGGGGAAAAAAAAGAGGTTTCTTGGATAACAGATGTTAAGTGGAGAAAATACTGTGACAGGCAAAAACTAAATCCCTCAAAGATGAATAGATCCTGAGGTGCCTCCTCATGCCAGGAAGCTCTACGGTTGAAGAGAGCAAAAGAAAGAAGCACAGAGATAACGAGATCACAAAGAAGGAAAGAGAAAGTGGAAACGAGACAGAGACCGAGGGAGCAAGCAGGAATGAAATAGATAGGGAGAGCCTAAAACCATGACAAATCATCACCAGCTTCAATTACACAAGCCTGCTGGGCTATGAAATCTGCCAAAGGTCACTGGATTCTTGTCTTTGCAATTAAGAAACAAGTGGCTTTGCTGGTTCCACCCCACGGTCCAGCTGTCTGGTGCAAGTGTCCAGGGACCGGTGGCGTAGCTTATGGCTGTATGTACCTGGACCAACAGCAGGGAACTAACAAGCTAGTCCAGAGAGCGTGGAACATCCCATTTAGGAGATGAACGTGTCTGAGCCATGCACCAGCTCCTAGCATCTACCCAGCACACCAAAGTGTGACTGTGCCAGCAGCTCATGCCCTACCAGAGAGCAGAGGGTAAACCTCAAGCAGCAGGAAGCCCAGTTTAGCATCTTCTTGCCATGCTGCAGTCATGGCACAGGGCCCAACTTGTGCTTGAACACCACCTTGTGTAGGCTTACGTCTCAAACCTGTCCTCAGCTGGAGTCACTGACCCCAGTACACTTGACACCATCCAGGCATGGACTCAGGTGGTCCAGCATCTGCACATGGAGAAGTCCAGACCTCCCTCCTGCCACAAGCAGTGAGTGCTCTGGCTGTGCATCATGCTCTGAGGCTCAGCTCTCAGTGACAAGCTGCGTGTGAAGTTCTCCCTGTTTGTCTGGGAGCCACGCAGGTAGTTTACCACCTCACTCTTTCCAGTTCCCCCAGTGGACAAAACCTCTTACCCCTCTTCTGCCCTGGGACTGACATGAAAATCATGAGCTCCTCATCCCAGCATGCCGCACAGACCAGGGCCACAAAGGGGGTACAGGATAGAATCACAGAATCATAGAATAATCAGGTTGGAAGAGACCCACTGGATCATTGAGTCCAACCATTCCTATCAAACACTAAAACATGTCCCTCAGCACCTCGTCCACCTGTCCCTTAAACCCCTCCAGGGAAGGTGAATCAAACCCCTCCCTGGGCAGCTTGTTCCAGTGCCCAATGACCCTTTCTGTGAAAAAGTTTTTCCTAATGTCTAGCCTAAATCTCCCCTAGTGGAGCTTGAGGCCAGGGGAGCCTGGAGTGAAGGCATCTTTCCATTTCCATGCCAACTCCTGGGTTGGCTTTTGAGACAACTGAAAAGAAAGCTGGTGCCAGGCTTGCTGCCAGTTAATGAATCCAACTGGACTCATCTTGGAGTTACACATCTAAGAAAGCTCTCAAACACAAACATGGTTGGGTTCTCCCCAGCGAGTCTGGGATGCTGTGAAAAATCAGTAGAAGTGCTGCAGTTACAGAGGTGCTGCAGTTACAGAGGTGCTGTCCTGTCTCTAACAGCCTTCCCAGCACGGATCAGCTGCTGAGACTGGACTGCAAAAGCCACGCGACAGCATCTAGAGCACAGACTGACTCCTTAGGTCCTCTGTGTGGCCGATGGTAACAAGCCTTGGATTGACTGCCTGAACTACAAGCTGTGATCTACCAATCACTGTCTCCTCAGAGTTCAATTTGTACTGAATGCCAGCCAGGACGGGTAACAGTGGGACATATCCTAGGAAAATATCTCTGTACTGAGTACCAGAGTTCTGCTTTGAGCGTACCAGTGGGGTAGAACCATACCAGGTAGCTGTAATGTATCTTGTATTTCTCCAGCCTCCTGCAGAGAAAAAAATTACCTCCTAGAAAACCGGAGTTCTTATTTGCTGCTCCTTCTGTTTGTAGAGGAGCTGTGGCAGACTGGGAACAGGTCCCTGTGAGCCCTGCTGCCAAGGTCTCAACATCACTATTGCTGTCCTGCCTGACCCGCTGCCTTCCAGGGAGGGCAGCCCTGGCACCCGCGAGGATGCTGCCTCGGCAGACACAAGCCATGAGCTGAAAGACATTTCCTCTTTGTTTCCCTGCTCTGTGTAATGAATCCTGCCTCCCCCTCAGATCTGCTAAGTAAGAGGAGTTACTGTGAGTAATCCCCACTTCGGCGTCTTCTGCTGTAATCGCAGAGAAATCATATTAGCTTTTTTTTCTAGGACAAGGAGAAATTCATCAAATTGCAACCCAGGGAGAACACACACAGGAGAGAGAAAGCCAACAACAACACACACGTACCCTGCACAAATCCCAAAGTTGACATTTACATTTCAAACACTTATAACAGCTAAACAAATAACAGTAATTATACTATTTGCATACTTTGTTAAATAACTGTTTGGTAGGTAAAGGGAGCTGCTCTGTGTGTGTGCATGGAGTGGATGCTCGAAGCCCAGGGAGGCAGAGCAGCTGCTTCTTCCCTTCCCAGGTGTCCCATTTGCTTTGTAAAACGGTGACAAGTGACCCAAAGCTCTGGTCAGGGGGTTCGCTGTGCTGATACGTGGGACATGGAGCTGCACGGAGCCTTTTGGCAGCCTCTGAGGGAAGGTTCCCACTTCACAGCACTGAACACCCCTCTGACAACGACATCTGACTCAGGAGCCCACAAATCGTTTCATGGTTGGCAATTTCCATTTTCTCCTGAAAAAGCATCTCAGCTTTTATCCCTTCCTGCTCAGCTCCTCGGGCACACAGCTAATTGAATGCTTTTTCTTTCATTTCTAGTACAGAAAGTCCAGTAAATGCCTTTTAATCTGCCCAGCTCTCCCTGTGATTGGCTCTGTCTACCCTCTCATCACTTCTATCCTGTTGTTTTGGGTTTTTTTAAGTAGACTTGAATGATGCGAACTGGTGGAGAGAGGAGAAGCCTTCTGCCTCTCCTCACATGGTTGGAAAAGGTGGAGCGGAGCCAGAGCCACTGCATCTTTTCACACCTGGCTGGAACCAGGTCAGGCAGTTAATGTGTTTCTCGGGCTCAGCGGCTACTTGTTGGAGACACACGAACGCTGCTCGGCTGCTCGAGTGCTGGAGGCTGGGAGAAGAAATTCCAGCGAGAGACATATGTGTCGGGAGAGAGAGAGGGAAGCAGTGCCAGGAAAACAAAAGGCAGCGTGTGCACGGAGAACTCTGCCCTGTGCCACAGGAAGAGATGGAGATTTAATAAAAGCTCAATGACTTTGAAACTGTCCCTCAGAGCCTCAGTTAAGACAGAAGATTTCATTAACCGCGAGAAGAAGTTCTCGTGCTCTGCCAATGGGTGAAATTCCAGCTCCGGAGGTTAAAACTGTCCATGTTTGTCCATTAGCCTAGAAGCAAACCCCACGCTAACTCTGTGTCTCTCATCCAGAGAGCTTGTTTCCCCAAGCAATGGCAGTAAAGTCACAGTCCCTAGGAGGAGCCCATCCATTTGCTGGCTGTGATCTGTGCAGCTCACATTTTTAAGTGTAAAACCAAGGGCATCCCATGGGGCTGGGGAAGAGAAATGCTCCAAAATAACCATTCTCCCCTCAGAACATTTTCACTGGAAACGTTTATATTTACCCTTCAGTCAAAACTTTTTCCTGATTTTTTTTTTTTGTAAGTTGAAAGAACATTTTCCAGCGCAACTCTAGTTCTTTCAAGTAGAAAGTAGAAATGTTCAGTTTTCTTTAATGATTTCTTTCTCCTTTCTCTCCCACTACCCTCCTTTTTACTTAATGTTTTATAAAAAAAAAAAAAAGAAAATTTGTGTTTTAAATTTTTTAAAATTATAAATATTTTTTTTTTATTATTTTTATAAAATTTTAAATATC
>WAAB01001780.1:14545-50061 GCA_013389865.1 Piaya cayana
TTTTACGAGTTATTTTGAAGGACACAAGAGCTTTATGCAAACCTTCTTATGTAGGTCAAAAAACCTTTTTCCCAGGATAAAAAACCCAAAAACCCTAAACAAAAAACCCTTAATGTGTGTGAAACAACGTGGACCAGCTCTAAAAATAAGTTACCACAGCGTTGAAAGCTTTGCTCCAACTGACTGTGCCTTGTTGTCATCATCTCCTGCCTTGAGCCCCTTGTGCTTCTCTCCTGCCTTTCCAGCGTGCACAACCAGGTTACAGTACGTTCCACGATGATTTACACTCTACACAACTGCAAACACCTTCTTTCCATGAATACATCCTCCACCATGCGATCCTGGTGCCTGCACCTCTTAACAAAGGCAAAACTCCAGAGCTAGCTGACCGAGCTCAGCGTCTCACCCACACGCTGATACATCGCCCCGGCTTGCAGAAAAGAAGGATCCTTTGTGCTAGACGCTGGTCCAATTTAGGCAATCAACTGAGAGACGCTCATTAAAAAAGTAATGAGCAACCAAGGCATTTTATTTTTAAGCTTTTCAATTAGGTAGACTTGCTGGGGAACGCTTCACTCGGCACGAGATAACGTCCCCTTGAAGGTAGCAGTAGTTAGGGAGGACATGGGCTGCCAGGGAGAAGAAGTTAGAGCTAAGAGCTCCTTGGGATGGCTGAGCACTTTGCTGACTGTCTGTGCTGCTCTTTGGCTACAGTCAGAGCTCCGGGATGCCATCATCCTCGTTTGGTGCAGTAAGGGAGCCTGAGCTGACGAAAACACAAGTAGCATCTCTCTAAGTCAAGAGGGGATGCGCCTGCAGGTCACTGCAGCATCTCCAGCGCTGCAGAGAGCAGCCTCGAGCAGGGCTAAAAGGGTTGACCCCTATGCTCGGCTCTAGCAGAATCACTGCGAGGGAAATTTGACAACGCGAGTGGGGTCAAGGCAGCAGGCAGAGCTGACCCCACAGCACGCAAAGTAGTGGGAGAGGGTGGCACGTGTCAGCTGGGAACCTTGGAAAGCAAGCTCAGTTTTGACAAAAAGGAAAAAAAAAACAGAGAAAAGAAGTGTACTTCTTGCCCCCCTTTAAATAATAGTTTAAAAGAAGTTCATGGAAATGGACAAATTTTGCATCAAAAGATATTTAACACTTCATTTTGCTTCATCACTTTTGAATCCTTCTTATAAAACACAAAGGCTTTAAACAAAAGGTCATTAAGAGATAAAGAACTGAAGCCCTTCTTGAAAGGATGAAAAGAGAAAGCATCTTGACATTTTTAACAGAGGGTGTTTTTTTTTTCCCTCTTTTCCAAAATGAAAATTAATCAACATTGATTTGATTTCACACACAAAAGCCCATTTCATGGAAGTGGCATTTGCTGACAGAGAGCCGTTTCGACAAGAAAATACCAGCCAAAGGAGCACACGATATGCTGCACACCATTAGGGTGCACGAGCTGCAAGGACACTGGTCTCCCAGGGTTCATCATAAATCCCATCCTTTTTCTGGGTCAAGAAACTCACAGCTGTCTGGAGGTTATGCTAACATGCCAAGGTTTGGGGACTGATGGAGAGATCTGAGGAATTCCTGTTGCCTGGAATAGAAACAATGAAATTGTTCCAAGGCACCATTTATTCCCAGGTGCCTGCGAGCTGTCATTTCTGGGGAAGATGAACAATTTGAGAAGATCTAATATCTTCAGAAATAATTCAGGAAGACAGAATTCATTCAGCTCCCCAGGTGAATAATGAATGGGACTCGTGTGAGTCAGAAGAGGATGGAAGGGACCCAACCACCAACTCTCCCCAAGCCAGGTGAGCAAAGGGCAAAGACAAAGGTTTTGAGTAGCTCTGCCGAGAGACCACACATGGTTCACAGGGGCTGGGTGGGAGCAGTGAGGACTAAGGGACACAGTCACCATGAGGCTGGCTGGTGCCAGCTGACAGAAGGATGCTGCTCTGCCAGCACAGATGAGAACCAATTCGGTCCCTCTGTCTGGAGCCTCGTGCTACTCTAGCATCCTGCTTCCACCCGATAAATGCCTGTTTGATCTTGCCACCTTTTGTCTGTCAGTCAGATATTGTCTAAGCACTACATGAGGACTACTAAAGACTGCTCCAGATTGGAAATAAAGGGGTGAGGCAGGGTATGACCCCTTAGATCTATTCATCACATAGCTGTGAGCCTTCCTGAATGTGCCACAGCATCATCTGTGATGAAGAACCAGAGGCAGAACAGAGAAGGGACAGCACGGAAAGAAGCTACCAGCTTCCCAATACAACATGACAATACGATAAGCCGGGGTACCAGACCCACTCCCCTGTAGCACTGCCCTCGCTCTGTGCAGCACCCTGGCCTGGCTTGCACTCGCTCCCCTGCGTCCCCACTTTAAAGCACCTTGGGTCACTGTATCTACGTCAGGGAGCAGAGAAAATAGCAAAGGATGAGCAAACAAAGCGAATGGGGAAAGCATAACAAGCAGTGGCAAAGTCTTCCCACGCCACTCTGTGCTTTCAAGTAAATGAGGCTAATTAACTAATTGTCTAAATTATTAGGGATATTTTTACCCTTTTATGAAGGCTTGGTGTTATTGCTGGTTTCTTAAGACCCAGCGCTGAACTCTCAACTCATCACAAATACAAGAAGTAAAGCCCTGGCACGCGGAGCCAGGCTTTTTGGCCACCAGGGATGTACTAGGAAGCTACTAATGACCCATCTAGGGGCAAGCGGGTAAAGGTGCAGATGGGGCTGTGAGGGGGACTTTGATGTCTGCAACTGATAGATAGTAGAGCTTGCTGGACCCAGCTTTAACAGTTGGGTTGAGACCTGGCTGAGACTTTAATCTACAGAGCTTGCTGTCATCTACAGCACCCTAGGTTATCACACCCCAGTTATCACAACCCAGGGCTGCAAGTTCTGGTCTCTTGAACCAGCTGTGAGCAAGCAAACACTCTCCTGGGGCAGGCTGGAGGCTCAGCTCCTCTCAGGGAAGCCACACTGGGTGCAAAGCTATGTGCTCTGTGCCTGCCCCGGGAAACAACCACTTTTCAAGCCTGGTTTCCCCACTGTTGCCTTGGGGAGCGAGTTCAATCCTGTGTGTGCTGCTTCCAGAACTAATTGGGGTTTGCTGTGCTAGGGATGTCTGGCGTCTCTACGCTTAGGAAACGGGCTGCAGTCAGCTAACCAGAACATGTGTGTCCTTCTCCCAGCAGGGAGTTAAAAGCAGAGCCATTTCTGATAGAGCAGCTAGCAGGACACTCTGGATGTATTTATTGAGATGCATCCGTTGCTCTTTCTCTGGGGACACCAGTCACCATAGACAAGTCACCATTGCGTTGCACACCAGCCCCAAAAATCTCTGGAATGAGACATCCTTTCTGCAAGCAGGGACCTGATGTTATATGGCCTAAATGCACAAAGCCGCCCCTCTATCGCACACACAAAATTATCTCATTCACAAATTATTCAGAAGGAAATACCCTCCACAGAAGGGAAATGCTAGGCCATCTTCTGTAACCCCAACAGAGCACACGTACCGTACCAGGCACACGGCCTCCAGCCAGGCAAGAAACCAAGGTGACAGGATCTCCTCCCTTCCACTCCAAGAAAACATCATTTTCTTGTGTTTTGAGGGATTTTCTCCTCCCCAGCTAAGTGCCAACATATTAGCTCCCTGGTGGAAATTTCAGTTAAGTCCATTAAAATCCCCCAGCCATTCCTGCTGAAGAACTAGTCCCCTCAGGAGCAAGGATATTGATAGAATTCCTTTTCTGTAATAAACTTCACTTATCAACTGAAATGAGCTGACTTTTCAAGCTTAGCAGTTTTCTCTACAAACAAGTACACAATAGTTTAGGGTGATACATCTCTTCCAGGCACGTCACTGAGGAGAAAAGCAGATGAAAGTCTCCGGCCCTTTGGATGAAGGAGCGAGCTCCTTTCTGAGCTCTCTCCAACATTAAGCGTTAAGGAACGGCTGAGAGAGCTGGGGGTGNCTAATTAGACCAGCACATGGGTTCGTGTGGCTGATTGCTGGAGATGTCCAAGGACGGAGATCTCACAGCCTCTCTGGTCACCTGCTCTGGTGCTGCATCACACTCTTAGCGTACATCTCTTTCCAAATATCCTGATCTGAATCTCTCATGCTGCTTTCACGCCCATTGCCTTGTGTTAGGCTCCTTGCTGCTACTGAGAAGAGTTTGGCTCTATCACGTTTGCAAGCTCTGACCAAGCAGCTGTACTTACTTGATGTTGCCTTTCAAACCTGGATTCTGCTGGCCATCACGAGGCAGAGCTTTTGGATACCCTGAAATGCTGGTCTGACACTGTTAGTGAACAGAATACTGGCACCATGTTAAACTATAAAGAAAGCCAGTTTCTGCCAGGTACTTCTCCCTCCTACAGGGCTCCTTGACTCTTCACAACTGTTTTGGTGTGGATCAACATGGTGGTGAAGGTGGACCAGATGGTAACCACTGCTGCACTCAGCAATGCATGAAGGACAAATCACAACTCAGCTAGTAAGGCAAACTTTTGGTAACGTTCCTCTCCATCTGCAGACTCTCTCACCTTGTTTGCTGAGGACCCTGTCTCACGTGGAGCCGGCCAGCTTTTGCTGTTGAAAAATCTCATTCGATTGATGCTTACCTAGTCCAGAGTGAAATCTCTATTAGATCAGACTCTCTTGCCTCAGAAAAGGCCAATCATTTCTAATATTTTGCCAGCTGAACACAGGGAATCATTGTCCAAAAGCTTTGTGAAATTGAGATCATGGTCCCTGGGGTGATTTGGCAAGAAACCATCGCTTTTCAAGGGCCTTCCTATTGTGAATGGAAAGAGCAATGCTGCCCTGTAGCTCCCTGTTTGCCACCTACTTAGAAATACCTGGCACTACACATGCCGTATTATCTCCTACCTCATCTCCCGTGTCTAAAGCTGGCAGCCTGGCAAGGGGAAATATTCCAGATTTGTGTTGTCCAGAAAATCTCCTGGCAGGAAGATTTGCAAGTCACATATCCCTGCTCAGTGCCATCTTCTGCCCCACTGCTCAGTAACCCACTAGAGGTGATGTAACTCGTGCTCTCCCATCCTGGAATGAGCTGGTTACCCCATGCCAGGAGCTGGCAGCCAGTAACTTGCTGCCTGCTGTTCTGGGACCAGCTCTGAGAGCTGATCGCTCCCTATCACCACCACCTCAGCCACTGCTGCAGAGAAACCTCACGCTACTTCCAGCACTGCCCGTTCCACTTCCCACACCGGAGAACCAGCAGGGAGACACTTGTAGGGGCCAGGGAAGGTCAGCCCTTCTGCAATATTTACAATACAGGAGAAGAACTTAGTTTCCATCCCTATCATCCCCAAGCTAATACTGCAGTGAAGATATAGAGGACTTTAGGACACTGGTATTTCCTTCCTGCTGTACAGCACGTCCCGCTAGAGGTGTTGGGGCAAAGAGAGGAAAAGTCTGATTCAATTTACAAAGTGCCTCTTCCCAGCACAGCTCCAAGTGAGACTCAATTTCCAAGTGTTTCCTGCTGCATATTTTATCCACTAACAGGTTTGCACAGATTTAAATACAATACAAAGCTGCAGACACCACTAAAAGAGGCTAGAGAGGAAAGGGCAGGAGAAGATTGTCCTTTTTTATTGATGCTTATGGAAGATGCCACTCTGAGAGCTTGGAGAAGGGACATTGTGAGGCAGGACTGCCTGAAGGGAGACATGGGAGACCTGGGGGTCTTCAGCAGTCATGTCCAGGTGTCTGAGATGCTCAGAGCAGGGTAGAGCCTTTAGTACCACAACCCATGCCAGCAGCACCTGAGAGAGCAGGATGCCAGCTCCAAACTCACTACACAGCATCTCTCCAGAGAAAGGAAAAATCCCTTGAACACAAAGGTTTTCAGTGGAATACCTTGCTGGTGAAAGAGGGTGCTCCCCAGGAGGTCTCTGCACAGATACAGGTAGGTAACACAACCCTTTAAACACACGGTCGACAAAGAGGAAGCACCGTGTTGGATGATTAAATCCCTCATGTACCTGTGGGAAGTGGGGAATATATCCCACTCATCAGAGCTGTGAAACATATTCACCTGTTGCAGGAATTAATCCCCTTTTACCAACAGAGAGTGGCAGAGCTTTGCACACGGAAATCCTATCTGAAATGAATCCTCGATAAAGAGGAAAGCACGTTAAAAGGTGAGTGAGGTTTGCTGCTTCCCAAGGCTTTAAGTTTTTAAAGAGTCTCTTGTAGAATTACCATATTAGCAGGCTGTAACAGGTGAGGGTATCAAACTGCTACGCACAGCAAGAAAAAGCATGGAAGTTTTGAGATGAGAAAGAAACGCACAGCAAAAATGAGGCAGAAGGCAGCAAGAGGGGGGAGAGGAGAAGCAGTGCTACGTGCAGAGGGGGAGGGAGGCTGATAAACGACAGAGAAGATCGTGGAAAAGGGGTGCAGAAGAAAGCAATGAGCAGGAGGGTAAGGAGAAAAGAGAAAGATAAAAAGAGGAGGAGAAAGGGAAAGAAGAGATAAATGAGGGCAAAGACCAACTCATCATTTTGCAATTCCACCCCAGTGGAGAGGAAAATTGATGTCTGGCGCTTTTTTATGGCCAACCTCCTGGGCATGGGACAAAAGAAAGTTATTACCCAACCCCAGGTCAGGTCTGTAGCTTGCCAACTACTTAGACACATTCAGAGAGCCCACGAGAGCTGTAAATCAAGGAGGCCAAAGAGATCACAGAAAGGCTGGGACCAGGCACACGGCAGCAATGAGCTCAGCAAATGCGATATCAGCACAGCAGAGGAGCGAGCCCAGGAGCAACACGGACTGACAAGGAGTGCCCAGACCAAAAGGGTTTTGCTCAACTCTCCTTCCTGCCATTCCTAAGGACAGCGTTCCCTCAGAGCACAATTCTCCCCGCGTTTCCTCCTGATTTCTCTTCCTATTGATTTTCAGGCACTGAATACCATTTATTTTTGCTTTCTTGATTCACTCATTCATTGAATAAAGGCATCATCACTATTATTATTATTATCCCCGTCATCGGGCTCCTCATCACACATTATATTATTTGCATTGCAGAGCTGGAAGATTTCAGGTTGAGGCAGGAAATTTGTGTGAGTTGTTATTACTGCAATCAGATGAAGTGAGAATTGGATCGGTGAAAGCTGCCAGAGTGCAGCTCTCCCAGCGGGACACAGCAGCTCTGCCCAATCAGGGGAAGCTGCTGTTTTATTGCACGGGTCCCTCCAGCGATTTTGGACTTGCCTTTGGTGTCCTGTCTCTCCCTCCCCATCCCACCACTCGGCTCCCCTGGCTGCCAGCAGAGAACAGGGAAACACATCAGTACAGGAGGGCGAGGAATCAGAAAAGACTTGGCAAGGTTGTACATTTTCTGCCTTGCTGATGGTATTTATTAGACAACAGAAAATAGCTATTTTACCATCTGCCTCATGAAAAAAAAAGTCCTCATTAAATTAATGGAATGTGCAGCTGCCGAACAGAGTGTTCCTCTCCCTGCTACCTCCCAAGCAGTCCAGCGCTTGCTGGAGTGGGGAACTGGGCTGCCAAAAGCAGATGAGGCTAACTGGGCCTGGTGGGAGAGGATGGATGGACAGACAGCCCCCTGCTCCTCCCCGGCCCCAAGGCTCTGGTCAGGGGACCTATGGGTGCTCTGTTGTTGCACATGGGGTACAAAGGCTGCTTTGCTCATGGTGCTACAGAGCAGAGGGCTCGACCACCTTCCCCACGCACCCCTGCAAGGTCTCAGCTTGTGAAACGAACAGGACAAATCTGCTCAGCGGGCTACAAATGCCTCCTTTGGCCAAAGCAGAGGGTGATCCAGACTTCAAGTCTAAGAGGTCAGAGTCACCCATTGGCCTCTGAGTGTGATGAGATTTAGGAGCAAGTCCAGCCCTATTTCCCATGCCTCAACCACCTCAATAAACATTAGCTAGTCAATTCATTACTTTCATCCACCTCTCCTTGTCAAAGTTTGATCTGAGTTGGTGCTTGCCCTGTGGAGGAGTTCAGCTGAGATCACAAAACCAAGAAAGCCTCAAGACTGGCTGACTGCATAGTCCAGAGAAGATCCTACACACGAGCCGACCAAAAAAAACCACTAATCAAATCTTTCTCAATCCAAACAAATGGAGCTAGAACAGCAACCACTTAAAGCCAGTGTTACAATTAATTTCTACCTGGTTCTGAAGAGCACTGAGGGGCTTTAAGTGAATCTTAATGAATGAGGAGTGCTTGATGGGGGACTTGTTGCCAAAATGCCATATTACATGTGGCTTCGAGGAGCTGGTCCACCACTTTGCATGGATAAGGTCTTCCAGAGGTACCACGTGCTACAACACACTGCCTTGGCTAACTAACATGCTTATTGCCTCACCAACCCATCACAAGCAACACGTGAAGACCGATGCCTAGAACTACTTTGGGTCCAGCAGTTCATCTCCTAGAGAAATAAAGCCCTTTGTTAGATGTCTCAGTACTGACGATGCTTCAGCATCGCTGCAGTATAATCCACATTTAATCCTCACTTGCATTTTCTGCTGCTGATGTGGAGTTTCCAGTACATGCACCACTGCTCTGAAGGTGCAATCTCTATTTTGTGGCCCTCTTCTCCTCTTCCTAGGAGACTTTTCTATGTAGATTTTTTTCACCTGGAGGAGTCTTTACATGTCTTTCATGGGACGCTTATTCCCTTAAATTTGCCCCTTTGGCAGTTACGAAGCAACTGGGAGACAGGTCCAGCTGCAGAGAGGTTGTTTCCATCACACCCAGGGAGGAAGCAGGAGACTCTTGAATTTCAGCATGCAAAGGGAAGTTACAGGACTACAGCATGTCGAATCATTTCATGACAAAATAAATCCTGACATAATAAGCCCTAATACCGCCAAAGAAACTATTACAGTCAGTCACAAAAATAATCCACTTTGAAAATCGGTGAAAATACCTCTCCCCACTGGAATAACATGGCTCTAGAGGATCAGTTCCAGTCAAAGATGATAGCTTCACGTTTACCCAAAAGATGAGGGCAGCTCCAAAAGGCAAGCATTTGTTGCCGAGAGCTCTGCCACCTCCCATCAAAGACTTGCTTTTAAAATCAATGAGCAAGAACAAAAGGGAAGACCATGAAAGGCAGAGATCAAATCAAAGTCCAGAAAGATGTTGTGGCTGTGTCTTACACCGCTGCCTTCTGCCACGTGAATCTGCACTTAGTGGCAGCGAGGGCAGAAAACCAACCCGATTGCTTCACAAGCACAAATTTCCTAGTTTTCTGAAGCAAATGGCAAAACTTCTCCCATCCTTTGCCTGTGTTGGGGCTGGTCTCCAGAATTCGTAGGCATAACCAGGTCTGCAAGTTACTAACTTTATCTGCAGGGTCACAGATGTCTTTGCACATGTGGATCCTAACTGTGCGGTGCACGGATGCTGCCTTGGTCAGTCTTGGTAGTGCCACTCTCTGAGGAACCTGTAAGAAAGGGCCACTGGGCTGCTGAGCTTCCTCGTGGAATGACTCATAAAGTTGAATTCAGAAGGAAGTTAGCCAAAAAAACCACAGCAGAGTAGCAAAAACACAGGGACAAGCATTTTTTTTTTCTTTGAAAAGATATTTGCTTTCTTTGGAAAAAATATCTACCATCCATTCTTTGGGAAAAAAACCCACGTAAAAGCAAAAATCAAAGCAAACAAGTTCCATTAATTAAAATTTGAAGCCTATCACAGCAAATTTTGATAAAACATTGACATTTTGCAAAGTTGCCCTTGGACAATTTGTAAGCATTGAAAGCTCTGAGACACGGATGCCGCGGAAGCGCCTCTACGCACGCCAGAGTGTTTGGGGGAGGGGGGCATCTTCCTGCAGTCAGGTGTGTTGGTAATTCCGTGACACTCCTCATGCATTTGTCCCTCCCGCATCCACATGCTATGCACGTAGCACATGGGGCTGGGGCAGCCTGGGAGAAAGCCTAAAGAAGGTTGAGCAGTTGCACACAATCATGAGAAAAACACAGCGTGCTCATGGCAGCACTGTGTGCGCACAGCTTGCAGGGCTACAGATGTCACCTAGAAAGGAGGGACTTTGTGCCTGTATGTCGCCTTATTCTTGCACAGACACAGCGCTGCATCGCTTCACAGAGTCCAGGACACGCTTTTACAGCTGTCTGAGGTCAGGGTTGCTGGCTAGGACAGCAAGAGGTGAAGAGATTTCAGGTAACTTGTTGTTTCTTGGGGTATATGTGGAACCGTGGGTTCACAGAGTGCCACAGTTCTCTTGGACACCCCCTTGCACAGAGGGATGTTTCCAGCTTGTGAGCCAGAAAAGATGCCACTGAGGCTGTATCCTGCTTATGAACATTTTTATACATCACCTCTTACTCAAGGTTTCAGCTGTAGATAGAAGTCCTGCACATCCTGCTCATGCAGGCACAGATCCACAACCCCCTCCAGTCATCCACGGAAGGAGGAAATGAGAAGAGAGTCTAGTGAAGGATCTCACCCTCCAGATCTGCCCCAGGGCTGTTGCACAGGTGAAGAGCCATTACTTTTTAATACCACAGGTCTCCTCTCAGCATCATTCCCTGTGCATATGGGTGCACTGGTTCACACTAACAAATCTGAGCAGCCCCTGATGATTAAAAGAAGCGCTGCCTTTTAAATGGTTCTGATTGGGGTCGATGGCTGTGTGGAGCTGGACACTTTGCTCTAATGATGTGTGAAAACCTCCCTGTCATGACCAGCCTTTCCTGCTATGGAAAATAAGGAGAAGAAAAAAAAAACCCACAACCAATCACACACACACCCCCCCAATCCCTCCAGTGGGAGTCCCAGATCAGAGAGATTTGTCACTCAGGGCTGTCTCTCCAGGGCTCTACTTGCTGCCTGCTTGTGGCTGGGAGAGCCCTGCTCCACGGTGCTAATGGGGATGTGTGTGGCACCAGTGGCTTTCTGCTGTGGTAGCAGGTGAATTGGGGTCCTGATCTGGCACTAGTAATGTTGGAAACACTCCTAAGCAGAGAATGCCAGGAGGGTTTCACTGTGGGCTCCATCCTGGCTCTGTCTGGTCCCACCAATATTTCCATACTGGTATTGGGTAGGTGATCATCCAAGACTGCAGTGTCACAGGTGTGTGCTGGCTGCTGGAACATCACTCAAGACCACCTGAATGAGACCCCTACGACAAGCTAGATGGGGATCCAGCCCTGGGAGGAGGCAGAGCACAGCCAGCACCCCCAGCCTGGAAGCACAGCACTTCACTGAGTCCCATGAGCACAGCTTCCCAAGGAAGGATCTGAGCAAGCAAACTACACCTTCCCTGACACACAGGAACCACTGACTGACACCTCTTCAGGTCACTCTCCATCGCTACTGCTGACCAGCTGTCTGCCCTCTGATGTGAACCCAGCCAGTATGTTCACTGCCTTCTTTCCCCATCAACTCCCCTGCTGTTAACTTCCTAACACCACCCGAATTCAAAGCAAATCTCAGCATGCACAGCCCAATCCTTACCCTCTGAACAAGCACGCTTTTGAGAGGTTCTCTTTGCTGAGATTTGCCGTTCTGCTGCAGAGAGAAATGGCCGGGTGGGCTCTGAAATGAAGGATGTGTTTCCTCATGCTCGGATGGCACTAAACAGAGGCACAGAGGGAGGCGAGGCGCCGGCCGGAGGTGTCCTGCAGCGAGTGACCCTCAATGTGACATTGATGGCTCTTAATTCTTAAGCCTGCTTTGGAAGGATTTCAGCAGATCCTATTTAATCGCTGCAGCCTCTTCATCTCCCCTGTCTCAGCTCGGGGTAACGTTATGCATTCTCCTCCATCGTCTCTCTCTCTCTCCAAGAACTGGGCGCCCTCCTCTTCCTCCATGGGTCGCCGGCACGGGAAACACCACCAAGCCCTTTGCCTGCCACACAGTGTGGGGCTGCCAAAGCCATCACCACCCTCGGCTTGTTTACTAATGCACTGCTCAAATAGCATTTGCTTCATTTCCCCTGTCCGCAGGAGGACTCCGTCTCTCGCTAACGAAGGGCATGGCTTCCTGCAGGTGCACTACCAACTCCTCACAATTGGGCTGCACCATGCATAACATTAAATATTTAAGTGCTTGTCAAAATGTTGTAACGATTTTTTTGTCTTGTTCCATTAGCTCCATTTCCAAAGGCCACCACTGGAACTACTGAACATTTATTTCTATTGAATCCAGCTTAGAAGTTATGATCTGAAAAACCAGGAGACAGGACAGTATGTTCTGCGGTGCCTGCTTTTCCCCACCACTGCTCAGCTGAGACACGTCAGCCTTTGAAATATCATTTTTATTCCTACCTTAGAAAAACTAAAATAAAGAGATTGATTCTTCTGCCTGCTTGATTTGCTTCTGCTGGCTAAATAAGGTACATAAATATCAGTCAGGTGGCTTCCCCACGTAGGCTTTGGGGCTGTCTGTTTAAACGCCTTGCGTGGTCTGTTGTACCAGCCATGTGAGCTGGATTTCCTCCCCAGGCACAAAATGAAGTGTTGTTATTACTTGATTTTCGCGTTGCTAGAGAGTTAGGCTCATGAATCTTCCTCCATCGCTGCCTGGGCATGAAGAGCATCTTATTATGCTAATACTGTGAGTATTAGATGAAAAGCACTGAAGGAAGCCAATGGAGACAGCAGTTTGGACAAGGAGCAGAGTGTGGTCAGCAGGAGCTGCAGGAGGCTATGGCCCCCAGAATTGCTTTAGGTTCACTGTAGAGCCGAGACGCGCAGAGCCAGAGGGAGTTGCATGGGGTGGGGGACACCCACCACCTCCAGGGACATTGAGGAGATGCCCAACACACCAACCCCTGGCCAAGGGATTCCACATCAGAGCCACTGAAAGGCTCCACTCCCCACAGACAAATCCCAAGTTCACACAAGGGAGCTTGGCTGCTGCAAGTCAGGGAATGGTACTGGTGGACCCACAGTCATCACCCATCCCTCCTTCAGGGAGGGGGGAAAAAAAAAAGGAAATTAAGGCATCCTTAAAGACTTCCTTGTGTTTTAATTCCTCTGTAATTTTAAAACATGCAAGAGCCCAAAAGATTCAGCCCTGCTGCCTGTGTCTGGATGTTTTGCAAAGCTGTAATCCCCGCCATGACATCACGGGCCATCATCACGGGGATGTCACAAACTCAGGACCTTGACTTCAGCATGGCAGGGATGGGCAGCAAGGGAGGCAGCGCTTCCCAGCCACCAGCGTCTCCAGGAATTAGCAAACTGGCACAGAAAATAAGGATGAAGCATAGGATAGGAACATAAAACCATTTTGGAAGTATGATCTATTGGGAAGCATTCCCTCCTGAGAAAGTGCCTTCTTAATGGATCCTGAGCTCTTAAGTAAACCACAAAAGGCAGAGAATACAATAGAAATTACAGGATATTTGTTTTATTGGGCATTTCATTGAGTAATTAAGAGGATAATTAGGAAAAGGAACATTAAAAGATGTTACGTTCAGCCCTGGTCTTACTCTAGGGGAGCAAGCTATTGAATGTGAGGTAGCATTCGATGTTTCCCTGTGCTAAAATGGTGTTCCCCGGGGTAAGGGAGACATGTCTGGATATGCCACAGCATGAGGGGTCACAGAGGATGAGAAAGGGTGAAAAAGCATCACCACAGTGGCCTAGCAGCACACTGAAGCTCTCCCAAGAAATGCAGGGTAGGGATGGTGGGTTGTAGGGAGCAAACCTCACCTTTGCAGCATCTCTTGACACGTGACATCAGGCTTTGATGCTTGTGCAGGTGTGTTTTAGCACAGGGGAGGCTAAACAGCAAAAAACATCAGCTCTATCTGCAAAGCAGCTCTGGGGAGAGCTCACCATGTGAAAGACATACTGATAAAAAAAACACAGCTGAGGCCAAAGTGGGAGAAAGCTGGAGAATCAGATAAAAGCTCAGCACAAGTTACCCTGCACTAGGAGAACAGCTCTGTATCCTACACTCCTCATAACACCAACCCCCCAGATTGCATCCTCATCTTCAAAAAACATGAATAGAAGCGTCTGCGTAACTAATCCAGATCCAGACTGGACACAACACCACCTTAAGAGCCCTCAATGATTGCAACTCAATCTAAGCTGCTTCTTTAGGGTACTCATTTCCAGCAGATGAGGAAGCCTCAGTGCTGAAGAACAAAATCATAAAACAAAGACCTACTCCAACAACAAGATCTGCAGCTCCTTTCCAACCCCCGGCACATCTTGCTCCATTTTATTTACCCACCAGCTGTCTGCACACCAAGTCCCCCCATGGGTTTCCTCTGCAGCCCATGTTGCACGCTGGGGGCCCCAATGCTCACACATGGCCATCTCCTAACAGGTCCCAGGTGAAAGTCAGCCCCAGTGGGAACAATCTCTCCACCACCAGTCCTAAATGGTCACTGCAGAGAACAAACAAGCAGGGCAATAGGGAAATTCAAACTGGAGTGACAGATGACTTGAAAAGATAAGGCTTTACTAAAAGCAGTGAGTCCCATTGGACAGGCATCTATAAACACCAAGACAACAGACAGGCTAATTCACATTATTGCCCCAAACCATTTGCTCAGGAGACAAAACAACCAATCATCCCAGATAAATGAGAAACCTCAACCTGCAACATGGCAGCCCTGACTGTTTGCTGAGAATTAAGTAGTTCTTACATCCTTGCTTGCTCTAGGAGCATATATTTAGGAAAGGACATCACGTTACACGCAGGAGAAGGCTGGCTTGTTTCAAACTTGTCTCTGTGGCTGGGAACTCCTTTTTTCACCATAGGGAGATGGCTACAATCCTGCTGCCATGCTGGGCCAATATTTCAGGGACAGCGGGTTGTCAGGGTTAAGCCTAAAGTGTCACATAACTGTCAGAAAATCCATACTCAGAAAGCCCCCAGCCCTCCCTTTTACCCCTTTGGAAACAACTGCTGCCCTCTGTCCTCCCCTGTTCAAGGGGATCAATCCTCTTTCTATTCAAAGTAAAGTAAAACTTGGTTGGCCCTCATAGGCATGAAAGCAGCTTGTTGGGAGACTCAAGTGCTCCACACAGTCCTAAAACAAGACTCCTGTTTGAAGTGCATGGATTGAGGCTGGATTAAGAAAGCCCAGGAGGAGTGTCTAGCTCTGTTCCTATACTAAAAAGGCTGCTCAGCAGCAGCAGCCAACGCAGCTTGATCCTGCTCAGCCCTTCGTGCAATCCCTAAGAAGCTACTACAGCGCTGGGGAAGCAGGATTTCAGCATGCGATGTTCAACTTGACCCAGGGAGGGTGTAATTGCAGAGCCTGTTTAGCAAATCACTTCTGAAGTCCCCCTCTTGCAGACACCTTATTTCCCCCACCTCGAGTCAATGCAACAAGCAGGTTAAGTTCAACAGAAACAGGGAACTGAGGATAAACCAATATAACAGCCCATACCTGAAGGTGCATCCTTCCTTTCTCACCAAGCTGCGGGGAGGACATCGCTGTCTCTCGGTAATTTTCCAACATCCTCTGTTGCAGGTAGATTTATGCACTGATCATAGTTGGAACTGTTAATAAAAAAAGTGCAAAGAAAATGGATTTTACTGTGAAGTACAGGTCTGCTTTTCTTCCAGCTTTGCATTATCATGACTCTCTCCTTTTTTTAATTTTTTTTTCTCCTATGGTTGACCATGTTTGGGGTTCAAAGCTTTAAAAATAAATCGCTGATCTTCTTTCATCTACTACGGATGAGAGAGTCAGAATCATTACATGGCTTAAATGGATATTTTGAGAGAGACCTCGGACTGAGTAGCTCCTACTTTAACCGGGAGCCAGAGGGATGAAGCTAATTTGCAAATAATGTTACATGCTGGTTTTACTCAAACTCAAGGGAAAAGGCTGCAGTGGCTACTTGTCATTCTCTGTATGAAATTGAACAAAATGGAAATCAGGTTCACTAATATATATATTTTTTATATATAGACACATATATATAAAATCTGCAGACTATCGATTTCTCCCACATCAGGAGAACGTCCCAGGGCTGCAATGAAGCCGTGTCCCAGCATGCTGCCTGGGCACTGGGGACAAACAGATTGGCCGTCCTTCTCTCAAGAGCAGATTTTTAACTCAGAGAGCTGCAAGCGTTTCCCCAGCTCAACTTGAGCCACCTCTTCCTTATGCAGTTTGAACGACAACTTTCCCCTTTAGCATTGCAAATGCCTTCCCCCAGGATGGGGAGCTCTGATATCTGCAGCACTGCATCTTCACAGCAAAACCGCATATCGATGACTTTGTGGTTAATAGATACAATGAGAAGCAGAGGAGCTAATACAATGCAATTTTCCATGTTTACTGCATTATTACAGCGGTTGAATCTGCCAATTACTTCATATTTTTCTTAGCATCTCTTCCCAAGTACCCCTTTTATTTCTGTCCTGCTTATCTGCATATAGTCATTTATCCATACGGCAGGGGTAGCAGCAAGCAGGGCCAAAGCTATCATTTCTCCTCCTTTTCAAATTTAATCTCACAGACCTCAGTCTTTGTGATACCGCTATTATTTTGTCCATATCTGATCTAACAAGAACCAGCCATTATTTTTGCCATTAAAAAAAAAGAAAAAACTAATCCGAGCAAAAGATAATGATGGCTGTGGCACTAATGATCCTTGGCGCATCTCCTTGCAATGAATCCAGTGCTAAAACAGAGACTGTTTGTTTCCCTTCTCTCTACATAACTGCAAAACTGACCCCTCATGCACAGGCAGCTACCCACCAACAAACAGCGCCCGATCTCCCGGGGGATTCATTTCACTGCCAACTATCTCAGCAGCCCTTCTTATTTTCTTATTTACCCAAATAGTGGAAAAACAACTCAAGTGGAGCCGGACACTCTCCAACAACATGACTACAACTGGTTTCTTCAGTTTCGTTCCCCTGCAAGCTAGGAAAGTCTCTTCCCTAAAGGGTATTAATTGAAAAGGAATAAGGAAAAGTTCCTACAACACAAATACCAGTAAGTGCTCTTCATTTCTGTTCCTTGAAGGTCACGCCAAGCCATTTTGCCCTCTAGCTTCCTTAATGCTCCCCACCTCTCAGCAGACGATTGCACCATCTTGAAGAGCATCCACTGAAGCATCAAGCCAAAATTGTTTTGCATGTGCCAAACCCATCAGACAGCAGGGATTTACTTAGGAGAGGCAGGAAGAGGCATTGAGGAATCCCTTTCCTCCTTTATCCTGCATCCCAAATAGCCGTAGCTTTCATAAGCAACAAATGTGCCCATCCACCCTCCTCAATGCTGTCCAACTATTTGCACCATCATTCTGTGGTTGCTACTTGTACCAAGCTCCTCACCTTCGCCTGGAGACATTCACATGCCCTCCCCTTCCCCCTGTGAATATCATAAATAAATCCCAGGGCCACATTCAGCTCTTGGTCTCAGCGATTCAAGCAGGGACTTGGAGCTGCTGCAAAAGCACACAGTACTTGTAGGGCACAGAATCCAGCTTGTCCCCTGCACAAGGATTTTATGCATCAGGATTTTATGAAAGCAAGAGTTGTGGAAATTAAATTGAGCCCTTCCCTGCATCCTTTACTGAACAGGCTTGACTTGGGGAACCCCTTGCTCACATCACCATGGAGCTCCCAGCTGCCCAGGCTGTAGCACTGCAGGAACCCCAGCATTTATTGGTCTACACAGGATGTATTATATTTATTATTAACGAAAGATTAAATGCAATAAAGAGCACTATTAATTTTAATAATCATCAGCTGTTCCTCACTTCACCCTGGAAACCTAAGAGCTATAATAAAAGCACAAATTCCAGCTCAGAGTATCTTTAATGGAGGCTGCTGTGATCCAGAGCCCAGCACTGCAGCTCATGGCCATGGGTGTTTCCTGCAACTACTGAAGAATCCCAAAGGTTTTCTAACGTGAAGAATCATAAAAAGCCAGAAATTGCAGAAAAATATCTCCATTTGGAAATAAGGACTCACACCAAGCCCTCAGCTCTGCAACACCAGAATTGTCTTATTTCCTAATCTGCACCCGTATCATCACCCAGAGAGCCCAGGTTTGCACAGTAACCTGTGCCACAGCAATTATTAGAGGACAATAACCCCTTTCAGCTCTGAGGAAAAGTCTGCATTTCCAGAAGTGTTCCTTGCCCTCTTCCTCCCTGGGAAAAATACAGCTCTTAACAGAATCACAGAATCACCGGGTTGGAAAAGACCCATCGGATCATCGAGTCCAACCATTCCCACCAAACACTAAACCATGTCCCTCAGGACCTCATCTACTCGTGACTTAAACACCTCCAGGGAAGGCGAATCAACCACCTCCCTGGGCAGTATATTCCAATGCCTAATGACCCTTTCCATAAAAAACTTCCTCCTAATCTCTAGCCTAAATCTCCCCTGGTNACTTTTGTTGCTCTTATAGTCTCACAGGAGCATAAGCCCCCCCAAAAACGTCATTGAGACCCTTTAGAAATGAATTCTCACGGGACAGGACTATCCCTGTGACCAGGTAACACTCATCTCCTCCCAAAAGCAGCACCTGCCATCATCAGAGGTGATCCATCAGCACAAGGCAGGGGACTAGGAGCAGACACCCAAACTCTCCAGCATCTCAGTAGGTTGAGGAGAGTAGGGAGTCACCAACCCCAGCAGAAATTCAGGGTGTCAGAAGGGCACACGTGTAAGTGTAAAGCACCCTTGGCAAGCCAGCAGTAATGCTTTCCTGCACTAGCACATCAGCATTGATGGTGAATAACATTTTCTTTGCAATTCACCTGGAGGAACAGGGAAAAAGAAGCATTTTACGCAGGAGAGTCACAAAGAGCCCCTTCTTGGAAAAGAGGCTATTTTTGGTACTATAATCCGTCTCCTGTGGAAAAAAAGAGAGACCCAAGAGGTTGTCTCCTCCCAGAGAGGAATCGAGCAGCAGAGCCTAAAGCATAATTCAGATATTGGCGACCAACAACCAGGGACAAGACCGATGTTACCAGCCTCAGGACTAAGATCTGTGCTTTAGCACACGCCTACCCACCCTCTTGCCCACCAATATTGGTGTGAGCCCTGCCAATATGAGATGCTACAGAGCAAGAAGGCAGCAAAGAACACTTTGTTTTCTTACCCAGATTTTCCCTAAGCACGCAAAGACCTGGCTCCTCATCTGAGTGCTAATTCTCACCCTCTTTCAGCCCAGTTTTTCACAGCTTTTCTACAAATTCAGAATACATTTGAGTGATCAGCACAATGTTTAGCAAGAAAATCGTATGCTACATTTCCGCTTGGCATGATTTTGAAATGGTTAAGCTGTTAAGCCCTGAAAGGGAAGTTTTAAGAATACAGTGGAAAAAAAAAAAAAAGAAGCCAAAAAACAAAAATAAATCAACAGTGGCAAAATTAGAGCGTGACATAAAGAAGCCATTTGGATGGATCCTTTTTTCCAGAGAAATGGTGCATGCTGGCTGTCACTTTCCAATATCAGGATCTCTGCAGTTGTGTAGCACCTGGACTTTTCATTACGACAGCAGGGAAAATAAATTGAAAGTCAATGCCAGCACACAAGAGAGGGAGAAAGTTTTCCTAAGCTAGAATCAGCTGTCTTACAAGCTCCTCTAAACCACAACCACATTGCCCCTGAGGCCCCCTTTGCCAACCTCCCTCTCTCCGAGCAAGGGGGATGCTATTGGGGCACAAAAGTGTTTCTTGACACACATGCAAGCACTTGTCTATGGACTGGAAGTGGTCCAGGGCAGGGAGGAGTCATGGCAAGTACCCTGGAAATGCCCATGGACCCGTATTTTCCAGGTAAATCCTTTGAAAGAGAAGCAAACCCTGCTCTGGACCGTGGTTCACCTTCATGCAACACAACTCCAGCGATGCCGGTTTCTCCAAGGATAGTCAGGTTCTGCCTAGGGCATTCAGAGGACAGAGAGGACATCTCACCTTCACCCCCGCCAACCTGCTTTGCACAATACGGTGACAGCTGTGCAGCCCCTATGTCACTCAAACACCTCCTGAATTATGCATTGATTTGCTGCTGTGCAAACTGACTTGGTGACTGACTTACACAGCCAGTTACTGGGCTGAAGGACACCGCTCCAGTCACAACCATTACACATTGATTTTTATCACATAATGCAGTGCGATGCTGGATAAAACGACCTCTCAAGAATCCATCCATATGACAATATCCCACTACATTTGTGACAAAGTATTAATTCAATGACAGTACCAAAAACATTTATACCTGGTACTTTTACGTCTCCCCAGTCCAGTGCAGGTAAGACAGACAAGGGCTCGTTTCCTCCCACTCCATCCTATCCTGGGTCATTGTGAAGTGTTCGCTATTCAAGAGTTCTTGGAAAAGAATTGTCTGTCCTGGGAGGGTTTGGATCAGAGACATCAAGTTAGGTGACCCACAAAGATAACAGGAAAAGCTTGGTTCCCCAGCATATTCACATCTGTGCACACCTCTGCAGCCTGACAAGGGCATCATCTCCTGTCCAGTTCTGTACATTGACCCAGCTTTAGCTAGACATGAGATTACTAAACAGTCAGAGACAACCTCTTCCTCCATCTCCTAGAACTTCTCCAGCCTGAGTCCTCTCCTACCTTCCTGAAGTGCCAGAGGATCTTGTGCCTGGTCCATATAATCACAAGATGAAACCTGTGACCTGTAACCCTAAATACTTCCATTCCCACAGGAACACAGGGACTCTGAGCAGCCAGCATATCGTCTACATCCATCCTGGGTGATGTTTTGCGATGTTTTAAGACTTGAATAAATAAAGCCGACACCAGCCTGACATACGACTGAAAATACTGCTTCCTGGGGGAAGCTGGACTGTGGCCTTCCAGAGATCCCTCATATCAACGTTTCTGAGTCCCACCTTGCAATCTCCCTTCCTGGATTCACCCCCCACCACAAATTTGAAATTGCAATTCCCCTTGAAAAGCTCTCTGTCACTGTAAGTGGAGAATCTGATATCTGAAGCACTGACAAAACCCTGGGATTTACTTTTTATTGCAAAAACAAAGCCCATTCTGCACACAGCCCTTCCCTAATACTGACAGCTACTGGGAGATGCTGTATGTCAGGTCCTGAATCGCAGCATGGCTATAAACAGGCTGCAAGACGAGGTAGAGCACACTGCAAGCTGCAGAGGACTTGGGCTTAGAAGACAGCACAATAAATAATTATTTTATTGCAAGTCAAAGGTCAAAATTTCCATTGATAACATTCTCACAAGGGGGAAAGAATGGTGCATTATTTACTCTGCACTGGTGTTTATATTGCAAATTGCTTTCACCATGCAGGTTCAAGGAGCTCTTGCTCCCAGCTGCCTCCTTCAAGCAGCCAGGTTGGCAGGACACAGCCTGGCAGTCTCGTCCCAGCTCACTATTTCTGCTTCAGGCAAGGAGGGCACTTCTTTTGCATGATGTGGGTAGAAGCACCCAGCCTCCACCAGCCACTAATGTGGGCTCCAATCTCTCTTTTCCTATTTCAGCCTTCCTCCACCCCATTTCCAAGCGTGTTAGCGGGATTCACAGCACACTGGTTCTGGATCTTCAGGAGATATAGAGCTCACAAAATAATACCTACACAAGCACACAGCTCCTTCTCTTATATGAGGCGACACAGTACTAAGTGCTGAGTCTCTTTAATGAAATTACTGTGCAACTGTCCCTACTGCAGCACAGAGAAAAAAAAATGAACAGAGAGTGAAAATAAATCAGTATCTATGAAGGAGGTCTCCTGCTCATGGGCACTTCAGGGAGAGCATGGTTATTTCTCTACACTGGCAGCCCAGTGACTCTCTGTGCATACAGAGCTTCATGACAAAAGACACCAAGAAGGTGCTGGAGGAAGAAGGGAAACTGTTTTTCCCTTCCTTTTGATTTACACAGGCTTCTGCTGGCAGTGGCTCCTGGACATGTATTTCTCCACGCTCAGCTACTGCCGAGCATGATAATATAGGAGTAAAGACCCAGGCACTCACTGTCTGCGGTCTCCACTGTAGATCAGTGGTATGATGAGGAAAAAGCTTATTTTCATTGCCATCATTTGCCATTTGCAGCAGGATGCCAGGAGCACAGAACGGCCACAGTAAAAAGCACCTGATTTAACCTTCACACCATACACCTCCCTGAATGCATTACCCATCACAGACCTGGCACTGAATCCCTCCTGCCTGCCCCCTGTGCCATCTCATGATGGAAAGGTAATCAAAAGCACCTCTCAGCCACCCAGGGAGTGTGGTTCAGGCAAGGTCACCAGTACCCAGCACTGTCCCTAAGGTGCCAAACATTCCCATGACACTGAGCGAGCCACTGTAGCCCAAAGCAACCCTCTGGCTCCTCAAATGCATCAAGTGCTCAGCCCTTAGCTATGGAGCTGGGAAACACCAGGAGAATCTGGAAGAGAAGCAGTTGCATTATTGCGTTTTCGTCATCAGGAATGAGAGCATCTAACTCAACACGAGTGTCCTCCATTGGCTTCAAGGGCACCAACATATTGAAATTACCAGCTGATTCAGGGCTTTCACTTGCAGTTTCATTACAGCCATGGCCAGGAGCTCCACAAAGGCTTTCCTAGCGAGCCCTAGAGTTCTTCAGGGACTGGCAGCATTGGTTTTTCATCTGTGCAGTGCTTTGTGGATGTCCTGGAGTGGAGCATGGGAGAGTGATGGAGGGATTTTAGCTATTTATGAATTAGAAGAGTGGTTTACATATTTTAACAGGAAGATAGAGGAGATTTTGCTCAGAATAAGCGCTTTTTTTTTCCTTCAGCTTTTTCTAAATTGCTTTTCTAATCATCAGTACTTCTTGCCACAATGAACAACCAGGCAATTCCATCATGTTACCTTGGACGTATCGTGGCAGGCAGCTAATACTATCGGTCATAAATCACGTCCCTTTCAATCTCTATTATATAGGAAGAGCAAATTTATTATGATGCATGTGTCATTACACACCAATGCCTTTCCATTATCATATAACTGGATACCCCCAAGGTTCATAATTTGCAGTATAATAGTAATTTTTAAAGAACCATTGGTAATCAATAGCACTCAGCATCCCTGTCGGGATCATTTGCAAAACAAATAACAACACTGATCTCAAACAACTTTACAGGAGGGATATTCAATCCCCATGAACTGCATTATATGATGGATAAGCGGGGAATCCTAGACTATGTATCATGTATTTTCCTTGGATTAAATATCACTTCAATCAATGTTGCTACCGGCTGTACAATGCTGCCTGTGTTTTCACCAAGTAACGCTGAAGTATTGTCTTACAAAGAGATATTAGCTACATGCCGAGCACCAAAACCACACGACAGCTCCACGGGGCACGAGGAGGGGGGCAAGGCAAAGGGCAGAGAGGTGAGTTACCAAGATGATACCTGTCTGGGGAGCACACGGCAGCAGGTAAAGCTGGGGCACAGGCAGCTGCTGGGGACCCCACAAAGAGGGCACCACTGCACCCTGACAGTGCTGCAGACAGGTAAGACGGCCATGACTTGCCCACTGTCAGGTGAGTCCAGCTCAGTCCCATGTTTGCAGAGCCCAAGCACTGGAGGGCTGAGGCCAGCAGAGGTGATGTTCTCTCCCAGGGTGGCTTTGCTCCGCAGAGCTCACTGCAGCACAGACCTGCCCTCCTTGCCAAAATCCCCAGCACAGCCTCCACACCAAAATCAAATCAACAGCAGAAGGAGCTGCTGTTTTCAATACAGAGCTTGCATTTAATGCTGCTACCTATAACTCTACAAATGTGCTAGGTAGCATTATTTAATAAGAGGTTCAGCTGTCTGCCTCATTAGCTAACAGACAGACATTAAGGACAACAAACAGAGGCTTGATTTACTTATTGCTTTTCCTTTTCCTTCAGCACGTATCACCAGAGGCTGTAATTGGGAAGGTAACTTTGTCCTGACCGGCCCTGTCCTGGCTGCGGTCAGTCTGTCTCAAAGTTCATCTGCATCCCAGGCTGTGACCACCGTTAAAGGAGTTTTTACATAAAAATAAAAAACAAAAGTCACAAACCACCACAAAATATCAAGACAGAAGCAGCTGACCTGGCAGGACCTTGCGCAACCAGTGCAAGGAGAGGCACTCATGGGGACAGCACTGACCCCAGGGGCTGATGAATCTCTACACATACCTTTGCTGTGCTGCAGCCCTCACGATAACCCAGCTGACACCCAGCTCAGGAATCCTTAAAAAACATCTCTAAAGTCAGACTAAAGATGGACACTATATCTATGCTTCAGCAAGCTCACTATCAGGGAGCCCAAGTTACCTGTTGCACAGCCAAGAGCCAGCCAGCGCCTGCATCCTTCCTTATAGGCAGCTTTTCGAGGCATGAAATCCACATTTAAATTTTCTACACAGGTTTCTGCCACTTCAGAGCTCTCCAGCAGAGCTGTATCTCACTACTTGCAGCTGGAGACACCTTTAGCAAAATCTTCAGCTCCTACTGATGTGGAAAAATTCATGCATTTCTCTCCTGATGTAAGCACGGGCCTGGCATTCACAGCACTTCCCAGAGATAAGCCCCGAATCACTCATCACTAGAAGCCCCACATCTTGGTAAGGACATACAGAGTTGGGATTAAAAAAAAAAAACACAACAACACCCCTGGACCCTAACTAAACACTTTAGCTGCTGGAGATTACAGAATCCTATTTTGCAATATCAGAGAGCATTTTCTACAGAGGAAACACCTTCAACCTGGCTATAGGAAGCTAGGAAAACCAAATGGTTTAGAAGGAAGAAGAAACCCAGAGTTTTGCTTGTTTTGGTTCATTTTTAGAGACAAATGTGTTTTAGAAACGGGATTAACTAGGGCATCCTGGCACCCCTTCCCATTCAGCAGCACCTTGACTGGGCTGCACACGCCTGCAAGCTCCTGGGCTGCCCCAAGGAAAATGCCATTAAACAAAAGGCAGCTATTTTTAAAGCCAGAAGGACAAATTCTCTTCCCAGTTACACCAGTGACCTCATGCCTCCCCACAAGGTTGGGCAGGCACAGCTCTGATTTGGGTTTATTTTGAGCATCCTCCAGAGTCACCAGGTACCCAGCAGGCAGAACGCGCAGAGGAGCGGGATGAGGCCCTCACCTCCAGAATGTCAGATCTGTTCTGTTACGACATTGATAATTTTCACCAACAAGAGGTTAAAATGAATATCCTGTTTAAATAAAACACAAACCAAAATCCTCTGTGGCCAGGGCAGGGTGGGATGGGGGCACAGACATTTCTCCCCAGATGAGCAAGGACCTCAGCAGGGCTGGTGTCCTCACCACTGCCCCTGCTGCCATCCCTGCTTGCCCATCACAGCAACTTGTTCATTATCCATATGCACGTAATGTGAGCACATTCAGGGCTCTTCCACAGATGAAACATTTAAATGGTTTATACATGACTATCCCTTTCAATTTAAATAAGATGGAATTGCTATAAACTGACTTGGCCTGACTTGTTCTCTCCACTGCTTTTATATTTTTTTTTAAAAAGTGTTCCACCTGAGTTTCATCAAGCTGTCATCCAGCACTAATTCAGAGCTTCAGGAGCATGATCCATTCTGGCAAATGGATCTAGACCTCGAGGAAAGCTCAGATGCTGCACAGTGATGAGGATCTTATACTCTCTCCTGAGCAAGAGCCTAGGCTATGACAGAGCTAAAGGGATTATCACATATCAAGAGGGATGCAAAACGCAGACTTTCCCACTAGCACTTGCCCAGCTGGGATGAGTGCTAACTGCTTTGCACCCACCCCAACCTGTTCACATCACCTTTTTTTGGGAGCCACTGCTCTTGCGCCCCCAGGGTAGCAGCCACATTTCAGCTGCTGATGACACCACTAAAAGCAAGATCCAGGTCAAGCTCTGGAAGACAATACACAACCAACATTTAATTCTCTGCTGGCATAACCCAAAACCTCAAAGACAATCAGGCTGGGATTAATTTCCCAGCTTATGTGGTTCAGGGGAGATGTTACTGCAATGCTCAGGGCTTCCACCTCACTGCCAAGCCCAGTTCCTGCATGTCCAAGGAGGACGTACACATGCAACAGCTTCATTAGCTAACTCCATGATCAAATTAAATGATATGATGAATGATCAAAGCAACTGGCTATCCTTTCCCAATTTGCCCCCATGTTCTCACCCTGGAGGCCAGGTGAGCCAATGCTGCTGCCTGTGGTGCACAGGGAGAGAGGAGGCATCGGTAAGAACAGAGAAAAGATCTCTCCCATGGATTTCAGAAGCCTAAAGATGGAAAACGCTTACAGCTGTGTACACATCCATATGCATAAGAGAACAGGCCCTGATCCAGCACACACTTACGTCAATCTGCCGTCACCAAGATTTAGGAGAAGGTTTAAAATTAAGCGTGAATTTCCTTGCTCTGCAAATCTAAGGACAAAGAACAGAAATAAGTCTCATGGTTAAAGCAGAAGCAGGTGTCAAAGAACTTGGTCCTAGCACAAGCTATAGCACCAACACCCTGGGCATGTCACTTCACCTCCAGCTCTTCAGGCACAATTCCCTTTACAGCCCATCAAAGGCCCTTTCCCATCTGGTCCCCATGGCTAGTT
Source organism: Piaya cayana (assembly GCA_013389865.1). Lineage (NCBI taxonomy): Eukaryota > Metazoa > Chordata > Aves > Cuculiformes > Coccyzidae > Piaya > Piaya cayana. The sequence continues at coordinate 41,131 of WAAB01001780.1, forward strand.
CTTTGCACACTGTTGGCAGAAAAGCAGGTCACCCATAGCTTGGCAGTTCTGAGGAACCCCACAAATCTTCGGTCTGAGGAGCTGCCTATAATCTAAACCACAGAAGAAAGTCAGGATTTCCAACACCATGTCAGATTTTACCTGCTGAAAATCAAGACAACAGCATCTCAAAATAAATGGGAAGAAAAGCAAAATCAATAAGTCAAACACACTTGTTTTCCAACTCAGACTATTTAAAACAAAATATATTACTCTGTTCACCACCACAAGTAAGACTTTCAGTGCCAAAGAATTCACTGTCTTAAGGGCTCTACAATATGATGTTGTTTTAGTAATAGGGAATGAAAAGGTAAAAATCAGAACACGAACGACTAATTCTTAATTGAGAGAGGAGGGAGAAAGGCCATGCAGAAAGTTTGGAGATTTTTCTTAAAATCAGCACAAAATTAGAGAACCTACAGCTGAGTTCCAAACTGGAAAGGATTTCCATACAGAGGAGGACTTTTCCACAAAACCATTAACGAAGCTCAGGATTAGGAAACTGATCCACAAAATAAGCAACATGACAAACTTCTCTGAACTGATGGTGATGTTCACACCGCACACAAGCACTATGGTTGGACTCAACCCCAACAATCCTATGATTTCTTTGGGAGCTTTAAGAACCACATCCCAGATTTACTTCCCCTTCTTTCTCTAAAGACAAAGCAATTACACAAACTTCACAGCCTGACTTCTGCTCCTTCGTGAATCGGGACAGCTGTTGAAACATGTTGATTTATTGAAGTTATCCTTTCACTCCTCTGCAGGAGGTATTCTCCAGGAGCAGCTACATTATTCCCGTGCCAGTGCTTCAGCATTTCCTAGTGAATGTAAACACAAGACAGTCAGAGTGAACAATGCTGTATGGGCTCAGGCTGGTGTCCGTCCTCACCCTCACATTACATCCAGCCCATTTGCACACTGCAGTTTCAGTCCTACCTACCCGCACAGAAGAGCTGGGTGGATGCACAGCTCAATCCCATTCCCACCTCAGTGTCCTGCTCCAATTCACAGTTATTAAAGAACAGCCTTTTCCTAGCACAGGCCAGGTCCCTGACACCTCTGGGGACAGAGGCTCAAACCCAGAGAGCGTAGAAGTTCAATGGCACCATAAAACACCAGAGAGGGGTTTGAACTCCAGGATTTTAAAGAGAAAGCCACTTCCAGCAGCTTTCCATCCCCTTGGGACACAAGCCAGACCTTGCAATTCGCTGCTCAGCACCACCCTCCCAGGAGAAGGTGGCTGGAAGTGACATTACTGCAGTGGCTCCCTCCCCGGGAGTTAATCAGCTTGGTGACACCAGCGGTCACATCCTTCATCCTGCCAGCCCTGATGGAAGCTCTGCCCATCACACTCAGTGTCTGCCTCCTGTGTTCATACCCGCTGCACCCTCAGCAGGGGCAGGACCCCTCTTCGTGATGTTTGTATCCAAGCCACATCCTGGGCAGAGGCAAAGCAGAAGGAGGTATTTCTATACCACAGATAAGACGTACAATATCCTTATTGTTCATCATTGCCTTTTTTTTTGCATTGTTTTAACAACTATTCTTTTTGCCATGAGAGATCAGAAGGGCGGCTGGGTGGGTGAGAAATACTCTTTCAGTGCTGCACCACAAATCCCTGCTTTTTTTCCAAGCAGATCCAGGCACAAACTTCACAGCAGCGATGAAAAACCACTTCAACACCTCAGCTATCCCAGGCTTATTTCCTTGTGATCAGACTGACCAGAGCCTGGAAAGGGAAGAGTTAATGTCACAAGATAAGCACTTGGTCCATGCAATTACCTTCACCTGGAAGAAGCCTTTGTGAACTACCAACATTAATAGGACCAGCACTAAGCTAAAGTCAAGACATTTATCCTTTGACAATGCTCTATTGCAACAACTTTATTTTGATAATACGGGATGATTAATGCTTACAGCCACTGTCATTTCCCTTGATAGATTTGTGGGCTGTGGAACGACATTTGCTCAGTGCACTGTTCTTGAAAAGCTGCTCTCACCATTGCTTAGAGGAGAGAAACGCTCCGTGCATCCAGCCATTCGCAACCAGATGCCCTGCAAGCTGCAGGTGGCCAGGAGAGTTATTACGAGGAATATGGGGATGCTTACAGAAAGCCTTGCCTGGTAAAGGCTGTGGGGTGAAAGAAAGGTGTATTAACAACAGCCAGTGCTGTGAGAAGCGTTGAGAGTTTATCTTACCCAGTGGAAATAGAAGGGACTGTTGCTTGCAAATATTACAGCCAAGCACTGTAGCAGATTTGCTGTTTTGCCACAAACACTAGAAGATCAGATCCCGAGCCGAGACTCTCCAGGGCTGAGCTGCAGCCATACGGAGTTCTCACAGCTGCTCCTGAAGCATCCAAAATCAGATTGATTAATCAGTAAAACAAGACACTGACAAATGTCTCGACCACAGCATTCACTAATGGCAAAGAAAAAAAAAACAAACCCCAAAACCCCACTCTTTGAAACCTTAAAACTTAACCTCTGTGCTTCCAAGTTTCCCCACCTGTAACTTGAGGACAAGAACCATCTACCTCACTCAACTGCTGCAAAGTTTTCCTAATCAATCAGTTCATTAATTAATGGAAAGCAGTAGATAGAAAGCAGATGGATGGCTTTACACAATAGTCTTTTCTACAGTGAAATATTTCTACTTAATTCTCTGCCAGCAGCTGCCTACCCACTCCTATCTCGCCAGCACAGAGCATTCCAGGCTCACACAGGGACACCCATGAGGTCCAGAGCAGGGGTCTCCTAGACCCCAGTAGCACCCAGGGCCACATGGGATTCCCTGGCTGGAGAAACCTTTTTCACACACTTCTTACAGATTTGATTTTCATCTCATCATATTTAAAAGCTGTCTCAGAAGTATAATGATTTTAAATTCACTCACCGCTGCAGTCAATCAACGGAGCAGCGGCGGCTGCTAGTGCCTTGCTAGCAGGCGGTGATGAATGGGGCTTTCGAGGCAGCACCGCTCGCCTCCGAGCGAGAGGAGACTGTGGGCAGAGGGTGGGGAAAAGAAGCAAAGCCAGAAACAAAAATTAAAAACAAGAAATGGGATGGGGTTGGAAAGCCCAACCTGCTCACTCTAAGCTGAGAGCAAGTGTTCATCTGCTCCTGGAAGGAGCGGTCTTGGTTTGTGTTAGTCTCCAGGATCTTTTATCATCCTAAATCTTAAATAAACCCCAAACCTGACTGGTGCAGAGGATCAGAACCCAGCCACATCGTTCCCACCCCATACACAGGGCCCCTGACCCAGCTTTCTCTTCCAGGAGGAGCTGAAGGGACAACACCCGAGAGAAGATCTCAAAAGCACATCTTCCTTCTGGACTAAAGTGATAAAGTGCACAGCATTGAAAGCATCATCCCCCAGCTCTTCCCATGCAGAAGCAGACAGAAAAGTGCCACTGGATGACACACAAAACCCTGTGCCTCCCCATCCCTGAGGAGGTCTGGGTGCCAGCAGCAGAGAGGAGAAGCCCAGCATGCTCACAGCCACCCCAGAGATCACAGAACAACAGGGAGCATCCATCCCTACAACTACCACAAGTTTCCAGGGAACCAAAAAAAAAAAAAAAAAAAAAAAAAAGAGTAAATGCCCACAAAAAAAATCCCCCTGCCTGGGTGAGCCCAAAGGGCCAGATTCTGCTCCACCACACTGCAAATTGCCTTGTTCTACCAAGAAAGGATGATACTCAGAATTTGAAAGGAGCCACTTGACATTTGTGCTCTCTTTCTCCAATTATAGGGAGAGTCAGTGCTGTGCAACCTGTTAGCATAGGAAATAATACAGAAAACTGGCATTAACAAAGCAGCATGAGCATCACTGCTGGGTGTTACAAGTTCCAGAAATCAGAGAGGGGGAAGAGTCAAGAAATGAAACCACCACACCAGCAAAATAAAAATAAGAGCCAGTAAAAGTAAATTAATGATGTTGCTCCAATGTGAGCAAACACTAATTAAGAATGTGTAATTGAATTAATGCATTATTTAGAAAGCCAGGCAAATCCCAAGCAGGGATATAAATTCCTTATAGGGTTCCTTTGACATCACGCATATCTCACTCCTCAATACCCACAATTTATTTTAATGTCATCAAAATCTCCAGATTTATTTACGTCCTTGTCATTCACCACTGTTAAACATTTACCCTATACCTCTATATCCTCTCTCCCACACACCCAAGTGCTCCATACAGGGCAGCAACGATCATGCAATAAGTCAAAGCTACGCAATAAATTAGTTGAACTCATCAACCACTTCCCCCTCCCCATGATCAGTAGCCACAGGTCTAAGTCTAATTTGCTGGAGCCTGGAAAAGCATCAAATGCCTCATTAAAAATCACGTCCATCTTCTAGAAATACTTTTTTTCCCCCTGTAGCCTCAAGTGTCAGTTTACTCCACATTACATTGGGAAAAGCCCTGCACAAGCAGGATCTGAGCCTGGTCCAGAATAGGTCAAGAAACCAGTAGCATCACACCCTGGAAACAGGAGAAAACAACATATCATAGAAAACACGAGGAAGAAAGGAATTCAGCTCCTCAAAGGCTTCATGGCAAATGCTTGCGCCTGTGAAAGGTCCCAAGATTTTGTATTTGCAGCTGGGACCCTTAACTAGTGCTCCGGGTATTCAGCAAGAGGCTTTACACACATACTTCTCCCCTCCTTCTGAGCCCAGCAAAGCTTTTGGGTCTCGCTACACCCGAGTTTTTCGGAAAGCATAAAGAATACACTATAAAGAAAGAAATCCAGTGGAACTATTTAAAACCACAAAAGACTCTTGTAAGGAAAGCGGCATGTGAAAATAACACGGGTGAATCCAAGATCACCTGCACGAATAAAGCTCTAGGAAAGGCAAAAAGCAGCAGCATTAAAGTATTTTGTACTTGTGTAAGAGCATATACTGTAGCAAAACACGCATGCTGTTTATAAAGATATTGGAAGACTCTTCCCTAAAAGATGTCATGTAAAGTATAAAATTTTATTACCGCTGTCTGTCCATTTTACAGAGATATACACAAACAAGCTGCCAAATCTGCCTGCAGTTTAACTCCATTAAATCCAATGAATGAGTTTGGCCCATAGGAAAACTGCACTTACTGTAATAAAGCTAAAAGCTGATAGCAGCTGATACAGTAAAACACATACGTTCCCACACACTCCTTTCTGCTGATTTAAAAATACGAGCGAGCTACAGAGATTGTCCTTGTCCAGCTCCTAAAGAAATGCAGAGATGGAGGAGAAGAAAACAAACCTTTGAGCTTCCCCTCCACGCAGACAGCTCCCCCAAGCACAAATGAGAGAGGGATGGGGGGAAGACATTTGGGCTTCGTTCATTTGGCTTTTCCCAAGAGCCCTAAGTGCATGCAACGTGCACGCTTGCACCTTGCTGATGGTTAAGTCACCAAGTTGAGCAGGACCCCACCCAGCAGGAACAGTGGTCGTAGCTCTGGACCCTTTCCTGGGACACCCAATTCTCCCCACTCTGAGGCAAGAATGAGAGATGCTCGGCTCCTCAACACAGCTGGCCACAACTTCATTTGCCAAGGGTTTCTCTCACGATCTGTGGTCCTCACGCTACCAGGTCATCTTGAACTACACTTTGAACCCTACATTGCAGAGCAAACCACGACAGGTTGTATAGAGGTCAGACGCAAATAACAGATTATAAGATTCCCCTGACTGATGGGGCAGGGAGGATGCTTTGGGAGGGCTGGAGGGGAAGAAGCATTAAGAGCATACAGCTTTCTCACAAGCTGCTGTCATAACCACACCAATTCCCATCTCCACCTCCCCAGCCTCCTCCTGTGCCCCTCCAGCTCCCTTACACAGGCAGACAGCCACCCTGCACCCCCAGTGCCACCTCCTTCAAACCCTCCTGCCCTACCTCCTCACAGTACACGGAGACTCTAGGTCCCCCTCACCCAGAGCTAACTCACAGCTCCTAGGAACAAACAATAATAAATAATTGCTAGAAGCAAATAATAATAAATGTCTAGCATGGGGACCCAGGCAACCTTTGCACTAGGGGCTGTACATATATTCACCACTCCAGCAACCAAACTACACCTCCCTTATCACGCTCTTCCTCCTCTTTCTCCGCATCCAGCCCTGGCTACTGCTCTCCTGGTGTATAGCAGATATGGGATCAAGGCTCAGAGTCTCCACTCCAGCTCCTGTACCCCAAGGTTCCCACAGCCCTAGTGCTTTCACAGCTCTGCCTCCTTCCTCACCCACAATTTGGGATCATAAACTACTGCCTCACTGAGCCCCATCTGGGTCACCTCCTCTACACCAGCCTCCTCTGGGCCTCCCTTTGCTGCTGACCATCCCACCTCCACCTCACCCCACCCAGACCCTCAGTTCCAGTGTTGTGCTGCCATCACGCCCAGTCAGATTCTCCCCAGGCCCTGCACTCACAACACCAAAAAAATACAGCAACCATACCAGATCATACAAAATGCTGCTCTCTCAGCTCATACCCCCTTGCAATTCCTGCAGCTGCTTCCCCCCTCCACCACCCTTCACCTCAAAGCCTCATTGATGGCTCTACCAACTGCATCCCCACATTCATATCACAGCTTAGAAAGGCACAAGCCTACCTGCAGCAAGCCCCCAGCCCCACAACTTCTCCTGAAGCTCCTCACTGCTTCACAGCGGCTCCTTCTTAAGTTTTTCTGCTCCACGGGGCTTCCCAGTGCCCTTTGCTGAGAAACCGCGTAATCCCAGACATTTGCTACACCTGGAGTTAACACTAATTTGCAGCCAAGTGCCAGCAGCTGGGATGCTGCAGGCGTTTCTGTGCTGCTGTGGCTTCCCTTGGCATGAAACCCCAGCTCTGGAGCAGCCAGGAGGGAAACTCCACCTAGACCAGCGTGGCTGGGATGCGCCTGGCTTGCTGCTTTCCCTCTGAGGACAGGTCTTCACTGACAGAACCCACTTGCCTGCCACCAACACATGCACAGGGAAAATAAGCATTGGGAAAAAAAATGCCTGAAGATGGGCTTGAGACTCTACAAACAGACGGGAATGGGCCACGTATCCCGTCCTCATCACAGCTTCTCTAACCTCAGCACTACATCCAGAGCTCGACTCGAAAACCTCTGAAGCACCAGCCACGTCCTTCTGTTTGCATGCGTCGTGCAATCCCATGATTAGCATATGATGAGAGAATCGAAATAAATAATCCATAGCTCATAATAATAAAGGTAGCACCTCAAACAAGCCAAAAGCCTGACCTTTCATAGTTAAGCCGTCCTGGTGAGAGGTTAGATGTTGTGTTTTCTGATCATCAAACAAGAAAGCATTAGCCAGACAGGGAGAACAAGCTCTTATCTAGACCTGATTTCTCTCCCCTCCAGGGGATCCTGTAGGATATTTCAGTTCTCTCTCTCGCTCGCTGTATGACTCTTCCCTCCCCCAGTTGCTTGAAATCAGCCAAATTCACAATCTAATCTGGCCGGGAGTCAAAGGGGAGAAAAATCAAGTCCTAATGCAGTGACTACTTTGAATGGGGAATTGAAGCCAATCAGAAAGGCATTATTGATCCCTTCTCGGAGCACCTTGGTCAGGGAAGGGAAAGCCATGGGCAGCCGCAGAGCTGCCCTGTCAGGCCTGCAGCTTTCCCGGTTGTCACCCAGGCTGGAAGCTGGTGTGAGGGGAGAGCTGGCCCCGTCCGGCACGAGTTCTGGCAGGCACGCAGAGCGAGCACACGCTGCCCCTGTGCCGTGGCACACGCTAGCCCACGGCACGCGCTAGCCCACGCATGTGCAAGAGCGTGACCCACACGCTACCTACCGCGGCGAGCTCGTGCGCCAACACTTCCAGCGTGCATTGCTTTGGAGAGGACCCAACGGCGAGAGAGCCAGGTTGCTCCACCAAGCGCGGGCAAGCGATGCGTGTGAGCACAGCGAGGGCTGCGGATGCGTCGGGGCAGCGTTATTGCGGGGCAGCTCTGTGCCAGAGCCAAAGCGCAGGCTGCGGGGCAGGGAAGGGGGATGGTGGGTGCAGGTATGGGTGTCCCTGTCCTCCCCCCCCCCCCCAGCTGCCCTCCTGGGGACCTGCGAGCGCAGAGGAGGCAGCGGGGCAGGTGCGGCAGGGGATGAGGAGCCGGGTGGGCAGCGCTGGGCTCAGCTCTGGGCATCCCTGGGTGACACCTTGATGCTTCGGGCCGTGTCGGAGCTGGCGACTCGCTCTTCTTACATAACGGCGAGCAGGGACGGACGGCAAAGGGGGTGCTGAGGCAGAGGGGAGAGGAGCGACTCCCCGCAAAAGCAAAACGGGGCCGGGGGCAGGAGCCGGAGGAGGGTGAATCGAGGCCGGGGTACCCCGCAGTCGGAGTCCTAGGAAGTTTGGGTCATCACATATTTTGCAAGGAGGCAGGAGGAAAGCATCACACACCAAAAAAAAAAAAAAATTAAATAAGATCCCAAACCCTCGCGGGGTCCCGGGGGCTCCTGTGCCCCCCAGCGCGGCCACCGGCACCTCCTTACCTGCCGGCGTCACCTCTGCTGCTGCCAGCCCTGCTCCGGCTCTTCTTCTTCTTCCTCCTCCTCCTCCTCCTCCTCTCCTCCTCCTTCTTCCTCCTCCACTCTCCCTCTCCCCGCTGCTCGGGGCTCTTTATGGAGATTCATTCATTCATGCCTTCCCATCGGTCCCTCAGCGTTTCCCTGCCTCCCGGAGGCAGGAGCGTGGTGACGCCTCCCCCCCCCTTTTCCAGCCACTTCGCCCGCTGTCACCGAGCCGGAGCTGCCCCAACCCGGAGCCGGGACACACACGCGTGGGCAGCCTCCCCCCCCTCCCCACAAGGCACCGAGGTGGGAGCCCCGGGGGGGCGACCCGAGGCCGCGGTGACGGGCGCCACCGACCCCTCCGGGTC